>JAPYZN010001796.1:0-14483 GCA_030522865.1 Psyttalia lounsburyi | reverse complement strand
CAGCAGCCTGCCGTACCGACGCCCACAACCCACCGCCCGCCACGCCATCTGACAACGCGATTTGGTATCTGTATCCAGAACCGGCCTTGTTTATCTACTATTGGATATGTGTTATTTGGGATTTCGTGTATTTGAAGTGAGATTACCACTGCACCTTAAGTTTTTCTTTTCAGCGGCGTTCCCGCTGGTGCGCTATTGTCATGTGCATTTTCGGGTTCTACGTGAGGCGTCTCCATTTTCTGCTACTTGCATTTACACCAGGTCACAGATGGACTTCCTATGACAGTGATCCTTGGAAATTTTCGATTCCTTCGTACGTCACTGAAGTCCCGTAATTTCCTTATTTTATGAGTTATCTGTCTTTTGGTCCGAAAATGAATGCGGACCTTTTCCAGAGGATGTGAAATTTCCCCTCGTATGTTATTTCAGTTAACTTTTCTATATCAATCGTCCTCGTGTCAGAATCGGCGAATTCCCGTAAGTTTCCGCTGTGTGGAAGACCGACGTTACATACCCTGAGGATTTTCTGGACACAATTCCTAAAGTGGGTGCACCTTTGGAAAATTTCTCACCCTGTACTCCCTAATTTTGTTGTCGGTGCTCTCCTGGGCAACCAGGAACGATACCTCTGGCGGACCCGTGACCTTTTCAGCGCTTTGTAATTAGGAGCATTTTCATGCCTATTGGAATAATTTCTCCCCTCTTGTGGCACTCGATTTGGTGATGATGCCTCTGGTTGACACGTCACCATTTCAGGGTCTTGTAACCGTGGGCATCTTTGTGTGTTGTTCATAGCGTATATTGATTTTTGTACCAAAAGAATTATTTAACCACCGCGGGATCCGCGACCCCGGTAGACTGACGAATGAAGTCTAAATAAGTCGGTTTGAAATTTTCAGTATTATACCCGAAATATTAATTTTCTAGCGTGAATAAAAGTAAACAACATTTCCCTACCGTAAATGACAACAGTCGACAACATTAGCACGATACTGGAATAACTGATCATTATAATATTCAAACACAACCCAAAAACACTCAAATACCACACACAAAAATAACCAAATATTGCACTCAAATCAACAAATATTACACTCAAACTTCATTTGTGAAGCTTTGTAACGAGATTTTTGTCGTTACGGGTAACTATGTTACCCTGCAATACCGACTACGATAATAAGCGAAAGGCAAAATGCATGCCGAAAACTAAGCGAAGAGTAGAGACATCTCACATCAGCTGGAAAAGCTGACGAGAGATAAATAGATCACCAGAGGTCAGTGAAAGACCGAGCTAACGGTGAATATGCCAAATTAACTAACGCCCTGAGACTTCGCTTTGGACGAAGCCGCGTGTCAGGATCTTATTGGCAGACTGTCAAACCGGTGTCGCCTTATCTGGTAGCTGGCTTAGCTGCGCATGAGCAATAAGGCCCGACGTACAGGCATTCCAACTGGGTAGTTTCCAGAGGCGCTGTCAACTTAGCTTGAGAACGAACGGCTAGGTAAGAGGACTAGCGCCCCTCGATTGCTGTCGGGCCAATTCGCAGTAGTGGGGTAACGGACAACCCACTATCGCTGAGATATCTAGACTAAAGGGGAAGGTCCCAGGAGAATTGGAGTTAGTTGGAGACAGGCTCTCAAAGCGAGTGGTCGAGTCGAAAGACTTGTCTGTGGGACATAGTGGCGACCGTCCCATATAAACGCTATATAAATTTCCCGTCTTTGTTGATCCGGGATTTGATTTTTACATCAAAGACTGACTTGTGACGTCAGAGGAAATTGTTGGATGGGATTTGGAATAGGTACGATAGGATCCAGGATTATTCTCAATATGAAATTTACAAGAAATTTTTACTGAAAAAAATGGATAGTCCAGACTGGGATTTGAACCCGGGACCTTCCGATTATGCATCGGGTGCTCTCCCAACTGAGCGATCCGGCTCCTAGCCACTTCTTCATTTCAAATTTCTTGTATATATGGAGCTCCGCCGCCCTCCTATCGGTAATCATTTTTACATCAAAAACGGGAAATTTATATAGCGTTCCACATTCTTGTGACGTCAGAGGAAATTGTTAGATGGCATTTGGAATAGATAGAATAGGATCCAGAATTATTCTCAATATAAAATTTACAAGAAATTTTCACCGAAAAAAATGGACAGTCCAGACCGGGATTTGAACCCGGGACCTTCCGATTATGCATCGGATACTCTACCAACTGAGCTATCTGGCTCCTAGCCACTTCTTCATTTCAAATTTCTTGTATATCAGGTATATCAGGTATTATCTTGTATATCAGGTCTTGTATTTCTTGTTGATCAGGTTTGGGCCATATCATCCCATGGAATAGTAGTTGGGGATGAAGTCGCGATGAGGTGTCCATTACCGTCATGCCGGGGTTGCGTTAGGCTGGACCTAGGTGGGTGAGGCAAGGCTTCCAGATATCTTACTGGCCCATGCCTCCCGAGTTTCGGCAAGCTACGGGGTGAGAAGCATTTGCAAGCTAGTATTCGAGGTGATAATTTCTTCAAAGCGGCTCGAGCCCTCTTAGTGGTAGTTTGGAAGTCTCTGATTTCCGGTATAAAACACCCTCCTGGGGGGTACAATCGGCCGTTGGATTGGAGAACCTGGCCCGATCTACCACACCCTTGGATGCTGACCGGGACTGTGAGTTCCGCTACTCCGAAAGCCCTCTAGGTCAACGAGGTCGCCCTAAAGACCGGTTTGACCGTTGGATGTTCGGTAAAAATTCAGCTGACACCCAACTCGCTTAGTGATAGAGAATGGGGCCAAGTGAGAGTAATTTCCTCGCTAGGCAATACCCGGTGAGGAAAGCTCTCACAATGTTCAAGCATGATATTTTTATTTGTAATAATTTCTGTCTTATTTTGACATGCAATATTACTCTTTAGTAATATTTAGAGACGTTACCTCACGAAGATTGGTTCCACGTTCCCATACAAGCGATTTAGGACTGCTGCAATCGCCAATTACTGAAGATTCTCACGCCTATCCTCACTCTCCGTGTTCTCCCATGCTATATAAAAAAAATTAGCATCGCGCTCCAGCAGAAGCTGGGGTTCCTGCTTCGTTACGTAGCTGCAACAGTCTTCCATCTATTTCGGTCGGAATGGCTCCACACACACACACACACACACGCACGCATGCACATACTCACAGACACACACACCCACGCGCGCGAAGAAAGCGATTTCAGGAGAAAGATGGCTGAACGGCACCGAGGAGGACTGTTTAGTAGTGACACTAGATATCAGGGATGCCTTCAATTCAGCGAGGTGGGACGGTATTATGGAGGCTCTTGACAAATTGGAAGTACCAGCTTACTTGCATAGAATTTTTTACAGCCATTTCACTGAGAGGGTCCTCAAGTATGACACTGAGGATGGTCCCAAAAAGTACAAATTAACAGGAGGTGTGTCCCAATGCTCAGTGCTGGGTCCTCTACTGCGGAATATCGTGTACCATGGTTTGCGGAAACTGAAATTGCCCTGGCAGACGAAGCTTGTGGCATTTGCAGATGATGTACCCGTGGTCATCGTCAGAAAACATCTGGAGGACATGAAGCGAGTGTTTAGATCAACGTTCGAGATGATCTGCTGCTGGATGGATTCTCTGGGACTGAGCCTAGCGGAACAGAAGACGGGAGCCGTATTGATCACCAGCAGAAAGAAGATCGAAAAGATAATGCTGCAAGTCGGGTCTTGTGAAATCACCTCCCAGCCAGCCATACTGTACCTGGGGGTGATGATCGATGCGCGACTGCATTTCAAGCAGCAAGCCGAGCACGTGGGGAGCAAGGCATCGGGCGTCAGATCGATCCTATCACGCCTCATGCCTAACATCGGAGGACCTAAACAGAGAAGACGAGCACTGTTGTCGTCACTGATTACTTCAGTGCTCACCTATGGTATGCCCATTTGAGGAAATGTACTCAAATTGCAGGAAGCACGACGTAGCATCGCGCCAGTCTACCGACTAAGGGCCCTCAGAGTTGCAAGTGCATATCGGACAGTCACAGAGGATGCTATATGTGTCATCGCTGGAATGTTGCCGATAGAAGTACTGGCAGATGAGCGGAAATCCTTGTACCGGCGACGGAGATCAGAACTGCACAGTTCCGAAGCGCTGTCGACTGAGGAAAGACGAAAGAGTCTGCAACTTTGGCAGCTAAGCTGGGACACTACTACGAAGGGGAGATGGACTCATCGCTTGATCCCTAAAGGGAAGTGTGGATAAGGTGAAGGGCATGGTGAAGTGAATTATCATCCTTGTCAAATGCTTTCAGGACATGGGTGTTTTCGGGGTTATCTTCATAGATTTAAGCATGAATATTCTCCAGAATGTGCCGTTTGCATAGGTATGGCTGATGATGTGGAACATGTGTTCTTCACATGCCCTCGCTTCAAGGAAATCCGATGCAACTGGGAGTCCGAACTCGGAAGAAAGATCGCGCCAGAAAAGCTGGTAGAAGTTATGATATCATCGCAAGCAGCCTGGGACGCAACGAGTGACTTTGCAGCTGAGGTCATAGAAGAACTCAGAAATGAAGAATGCACCCGCAAGTTGGCAGTGTAGGTGAGAAATCTTTCTGGAACTTCCTAATCTCATATAACATCTTTTCAGATTAGGAGGACGTACATGAGATGAAAACCGTGGAAGAGCAATGAGCTGTGAACCTCCTCCCGAAGTAATACCTAACGGTGGTGCCGCGAGGGATAAAAAGGTCGTGAAGATTAGAGGTAATGAAAGGATAAAGCGTTTTACTGACTAAAAATCTCAGATCTGGTTTTTTCCATCACTTTACCAGAACCTTTTGAAGATTTCCCTCAAACCTCTATAATAAAAAAACACACACACACACACATCACAAACCTGCGTTATAAAGGCAGGAGCAGCGATGGTACTGCTACGTGGTGCATCCTCAGGTTGCGGATGGAGGAACGCTCGCAGGCTCCTTAGGGTGCCTGAGGGTAGGAGTGAAATAAAATCGCTCTCGGACAAAACACGGCCACGGACACAGCCAAAACCCGGAGAAGCCAACGTTCCTAACAAGTCGTGTGCAGGGTGGGCTCCTTAAAACAGCCTCTGCGGTGGCTCCGTTAACAGCTTAATGAAAAATGGACACTGCTGATGATAAAACAATATTACCCTAGGCGGTAATCCCTCTGATAGAGGTAAATCCTGCCGTTGGTTCCGATCGGGTGAAAGCCCCGGTGGCCAACGTTGGCTCCTTGAATTCCGGGAAGAGCCAATCATCACGTTCTGTAAAGGTGGACTCCTTGACCTTACATGCCACAAGGAGAGATGAACCGCACCATGCCCAACAAGCAGCGCTGAGCTCGAGCACGACGATCAAAAAGTTGTGGGATAGGCATGAGCAGCTCATTGGTGAGTTCGTCGCTTACACAAAAGAAAAGAGGAGCATCAACGCTCATGCGAAGGAATTGGTAAACTCCATTAGCACCTCGGCCAGACGCCGGAGGTGACTTGGAGCATACGCAGAACAGGTGAAGCCGGTGCTAATCATACTGGCAGCTTTTCTTGCCCGAAGGACGCGAACGCTCATTGAGGGCACTGCTTCCTCCATAGACTTGGAGTTTTAGGATGAGAGCTCTGCTCTGTCTGATAGTAAGGCTTCCACGGTGAAGAGGAAGTCACGGGAGTCACCACCGACGGACACAAGGGGCCTAAAGAAAAAAAAGGAGACCGAAGTGAAGGTCACCAAAGCTATGGTTGTTAAACGGTTAGCCCCACCTCGGAAACCAAGTGAGTGGAAAGAGGTGAAGTGGAAAAGAAAGAGGCATAACGCGCAGCCGCCCGAAAAGCCTAAGGTCAGAAAGCAGAAGCAGAGGGCACCGGTGGCAAGACCCAGCGCTCTAATTGTTGGCCCGAAGACAAAAAGCCGTACGCGGAAGTGCCCAAACGAGTGAAGGAACAGATACCTGCTGAGCAGGCTCGTAACTGCGTCGACACAATCCGCCGAACGACCTTTGATCATACCGCCGAGCGGGTGGTATGTTCAAAGTTGAGCATAATTTCGCGTCCCAAAATTTGAAAGATCACGTGACTGATGACATTAAGCCATCAGCCCAGCAACGACAGAGCGGCAAACACGCATACACCCACGCAGGACTCTAAAACGATCACACTCTTCGTGAAATCATCGTACGAGTAACTGCCACTCTGCTACGCTCCTCGTGCTCACTTATTACTTAATTCAACACTTGTGGTAAATCAACAAGTGTTCTGTGATTTTACCTGGACAGAGTCACGATTTCCCGAAGCTTAGTTTATACTAATTGGTCTATTCTGTGACGTATTTCGCACCACCCAACGGTGATGACAAAACACGGATCCCTCGGCGTCCAATCAGTAAAACAACTATGTTGAGCGCCAGCACGTTTTCTGATCAAAACGTACAAAAACCAAGAAATTCGAAATAAAGAATCTTAACAAACAGAACAGCAGCCGACAGCTCAGTATAACTCCGCGGAGGCGGCTAGGTCCCAAAAGGCTGTTCTAAATACTTTCTGGAATAACTGGGTTAATTACGAAACACGAAATAAAAACGGAGTCAAAATTTGCGGGAATGAAAAATTCTGATTTAATTAAAGCAACATAATTTACAGCTCGTCCTTTATAAACAAAGTTTAGTTCAATCAAAATTCCCGACTTAATCTCTACACTGAGTCTCTCGTCACACCAAGTAAATAAATAATAAACGAAACTTTACATTAAAACAAAGCGAAGAGAACCTGCCATATTCCCCACTGCGAGGTCAAAAAGTATAAAACTGATCACAATGACTGTAGTCAAAATAAGATAAAATTGGAGTCACGCAGGTAAAAGAAATTAATCTGACCAGTACAAATATCTCAATCGAATTATTATCAACAGCGGAGGAATTCTACGAATAATCTCGAGAGAACTGAGTGCATCCACCCGAAGTGGATAAAAATAACTACAAAGCAATAATATTTTACGTGAGTGCAGATAGAAGAGAAAATCAAATAAAAGCGTTCGAAATACAATAGCCCATGCCCGAAGGTCACGGCCATATAAAAAAAATGTTCTCAAGTGTCGTTAGACACTGTTTTCCCTCTTTGCACAAATTACGGTTCCCAATTCTCTGAACAACGCTATAATTCCAAAGACAATCACTCGATGACCGAAATCACGTAAAACAATGAAACAATTGCGTTATAAATATGATAAAATAACAAAAATAAATAAGATGAACCGAAAACGAGAGCGGGAATCAGTCGCCGATAAATCACACATAAATGCCACGAACATCAAGATCGCGATTAAACTGTTAACACTTCAAAATCGAATATAACTAATTAATCAGCTCAACAAAAATAACCAAAATCTGTTAGGGATCCGATGAACATGGAGAGAGAACTCGAGCATATTTCAAATGGCGACAATGCCATAAATCGAATAATCATTCCTCGAATTTTCCTCACAACGAGAAAATAAATAATCTGAACAAAACTCAGCAAATCCACCGCTCACCGGTATTAATACTCTTCTGAAGCTTCCTTAACACGGCGGTCCTGGAGGTTCCCCAACGAGTATGAGCACTTCAACTAATTCTTTAGCAGATAGAGACTTTGCGATCCGTCGCACACGATTCCTAGGCGAGAAGTCACAGACGTCGACAAAATTTTCCACGACGTCCTCGCCAATTTCTCCCGGCCGGCTCCAATGTCCGATTACAACTCGATCGTGATTGGTCGTAGACCCACAAGTGTCACCACGCGGTCATTGTCTCAGCAGAACCCAAATCTAATTTCCGGGGATAATATCCATCCCTCAAAGGAAATCAGACTTTATCGGACTTCCAAAAATCTTTCGAAAAATAATGAAATATATCCCTGAACGTCAAACGTTAGTTCAGGAGATATTTAACTTTTCCTCAAACCCCTCACTCCTATCCAATCCCCTGTAGTTGTGAAAATCAAATCCTTCGACCTCCTATTCCTGTTGCTCAGTCCCCAAAGTCCGCAATTTTAAATCGGGAACATCCCACGATGATCCAAAAGACTCCGTTCCACGACGAAACCTAGTGAGCGGTGAATCAAGGCTCGATACAAACACAAAAAAAAATAAACAAGTCAATAATCAATGCCTCATAACAGATTCTGATTCTCGCACGCAGGATGACTTCTCGCCTGGATTTCAGTGGAAATCACCGAACGGTCTCCACACAAAATAAAAAAAAAAACCACGTTACAATACATAGGAATACTCTGAGAGGTCACTCGAGTTTCTGACAGGCGTAATAATTGACACTGCTTCCTCTGTGTCACCCACCTTCCGACATAGTAGATCTCACATTTTATATTGGAAGGGTTCCTCTATAGACCGGACAGGATCTATGTACAGGATCCTCTGTGTAATCGCGGACATTGAGAGTACTTAGACTCCGACTGTCGCCAGAGGATCCTCTCACCAGCGACGAGTTAGAAATCCATTGAGGGGAGGGGGAGAATTTTTGTGAAATTCTATTTAAAAAACAATCAGTTGTCGCAACCACCCCCACCCCCCCTGCTTCCACGTGCACAAGCCCGGACGCGTATACCCACACATGCTTAATTATAGACCGATTTTTCAAAAAGGGTTGATAACGATTCTAGGGGTCAAAACATTGACAATTCATGAAAATTTCTCATTTGATATTTTCGGGTACTACGATTACTTCCTCCCGTTGGCTCTAGAGATTAGTAAATTATAATTGATCATTGTAGAAATCCAATCTAACGTAGTGTTTTCCGTTTGTTCCAGATGGAATATAACGAGACTCAAGCTCGGGGTTATTAGTCAGCCATACCGTATCGGATTGGAAATTGGTGTACCAGTGAATGGCAGCATTGCGATTGACAACATACAATTGGATGACTGCTTCCCAGAGTCAAAGCCATTGAATACACGCAACAATTGTACACCTGATATGTTTCGGTGCAATAATGGCTCTTGTTTGAATAAAACGAGAATCTGTGACTTAACTCCCGATTGTGCCGACGGGGAGGATGAAATATTAGAATGCGGTAATTTAATACTTCTCTTATATTCATCGTAGATATCAATTCATCGCCGGTTAAAATGGTCAGCAGGGTGAAATTGGGAATTGATGCACAATGAAACCCTTCTATTTTGTTTAGTTTTCTGAAAAACTAAGTTGTGTTTCGTTTTCCATACTATAACGTCTAATTATTTGCACATGTCGAAAACTCAATTTTACTACACTCAGCGTGAAAAACTACTATTTTTTTTAGGTTTTGACTGAATTAATTTCGAAATGCAACTTCATGAAATTCACGCGAGAAAACCGTCACATATAGTTTAAATTTTCCGTATATAGCCAAACACGGAGCACAGAGAATTCATCACTCTTCTCCCCATACCAGGGTATACTTAGCGGATGTCTAATGAATGTCCTATGAAACTAATTTAGATCAATTGGGAATCAGTCAGGATAATTTATGATTTATTTTTATAATTTGCGACCTAACTTTCTATTAGCAATTACTAGCTCTTTTAAAGCCAGATACTTAGCAGGTGATATAGCCCAATAACAATTCAATGGACATAGATCGAAGCAAAATAATTTGGGAAGTTCATAAAATCCTAAATCCGAATTTGGGAGTTGTCATTGGTGAAAATTTATTTAATCTTCTTCCTCTCAGAAAAACTGCAATTTAAACAGAACACTAAGAGACCCCATTATTTTTGCTAAATACCCACTTAAGTAAGCGAAGTATACAGGGTGTCCCAAAGCTATACGCCGATCTGAAAGTGGGTGGTTCACGGAGTGATTCTGAGCAGAAAAGTCCTTCATTCTCCATTTTTTAATTAGAAAAAACCCTGAGGAGTTATTAGAATGATAGGGACACCCAGAGTACAGTTGTACATCCGTGTGGCTATACGTATCTGTGTGCGGGATGCCCCGTCGACTCCCTCTACTCAGAAGGAGGGAGGTACACTCCCCCTTCGATTCACGAGCAAGAAAGGGCAGGAAAATTCTTTTTAACTCTTTTTTAGCACCTTTTTCAATAGTTGTTCAATAAAAAATGGAAACATTGTTCATTTGCAAAAAAAAAGTAAGTCAAATTTTGAATTCCAACTTTTTACTTGAAAATTTGTTATATTACAGATGAAATAAAAATTGCAAATTCAAGATTTTTAAGTGGAAATTTTGAGTTAGAATGTTTTCAACTCAAATTTTGAATTCCAAGTTTTCTAGTCCAATTTTTGAATTTCAAATGTTTTATTTCAAATTTTCAATTTTATATTTGGGATTTTGACAACTTTTTTTGCAAATAAACACTGTTTCCATTTTTTAATTAAAAAACCTAGTGAAAAAGTTACAACAAATGCATTAAAAAGAATTTTCCTGCCTTTCCTCGCTTGTGGATTGAAGGGGAAGTGTACCCCCCTCCTTATGAGTGGAGGAAGTCGACGGGGCATCACACAAACACATAGTTTTGTTTTTTTTTAGAGGTTTGAGAGAAATCTTCGAAAGATTCAGGTAAAGTGATGTTAAAAACCAGATCTGCGATTTTTACTCAGTAAAACCCTTTTTCCTCTCATTACCTCTAATCTTCACGACCTTTTATTCCTCGTGGCACCACCGTTAGGTATGATTTCGCGAGGAGGTTCTCAGCTCATTGATCTTCCTCGGTTTTCATCTCATGTACGTCCTCCTAATCTGAAAAGATGGTATATGAGATTAGGAGGTTCCAAAAAGATTTCTCACCTATACTACCAACTTCTGGGTGCATTCGTCTTTCTGAGTTCTTTTATGGTCTCAGCCGCAAAGTGACTCGTTGCATCCCAGGCTGCTTGCGATGATATCATTGCTTTCGCCAAGTTTTCTGGTACGATGTTTTTTCCGAGTGGGGACTCTCAATTGCGTCGAAATTCACTGAAGCGTGGGCATGCAAAGAACGTATATTCTGCATCATTATCCACACCTGTGCAAGTAGCGAACTCTGGAAAATCTTCATGCTTAAATCGACGAAGATAACCCCGAAAACACTCATGTCCTGAAAGCCTTTGACAAAGATAATAATTAACTTTACCATGCTTTCGACTTACCCACACTTCCACTTTAGGGATCAAGCGATGTGTCCATCTCCCCTTCGTAGAAGTGTCCCAGCTGAGCTGCCAACGTTCCAGGCTATTTCGTCCCTCCTCAGTCAACAGTGCTTCGGAACTCTACATTTCTGATCCCCTTCGCCCGTGCAAGGATTGCCGCTCTTCAGCCAGTACTTCTGTCGGCAACATTCCAGCGATGACACATATCGCATCCGCTGAGATTGTCCGATATACACTTGCAACTCTGAGGGTACTTAGTCGATAGGCTGGAAGAACAGTGCGGCGAGCTTCATATAGCTGGAGTACGTCAGCCCAAATGGCGATGCCATATATCAGAACTGATGTAACAGTTGAGATTAATAATACCCGTCTCCTTTGCTTGAGACCGCTGATGTTCGGCATGAGACGTGATACAACGGGTCTGATTCCAGATGCTTTGGTACTCACCGGCTTCGCCTGCTGCTTAAAGTTGACCCTTCCATCGATCATCACTCCCAAATACCGAATGAATAGCTGGGAGGTAATCTCACAAGACCCAACTCGCAGCGGATTGTCTCGATTTGTTTCCTACTGGTTATCAGCACGGCTTCTGCCTTATGCTCCGCGAGGCTCAGACCCATTAACCTCATACGGTATTCGATCGTCTCGAACACCATGTCGAAGGTATAGCCAATCTCCTCCAAGAATTTCCCAATAATCACTACTGCCACGTCGTCTGCGGATGCTACAAGCTGGGTGCCTCGTGGCATTTCTAGCTTAAGTACCCCTCATACATGACATTCCATAGTAAGGGGCCTGGAGCTGACCCTTGAGGCACCCCGCCAGTGATCTCATACTGTTCGGGCCAACAGTCCGTACTATACTTGAGCACTCTTCCCCTGAAATAACGACCATCCTCCACAACTATGCAGGTACGTTGAACTTCTCTAGGGTCTCCAGAATGCAATCCCAACGGGCTGAATTGAATGCATTTTTGATGTCCAGCGTCACAACCAAAGAGTACTTTTTAGTCCCGTTCAGCCATCGTGTCCCTGAAATCGCATCTCTTGCTGCGTCGATGACTAGATTAATGGCATCTAGCGTGGATTGACCCATTCGAGAGGCATATCGGGTTTCGGTCAGCAGCGGTTGAACTATTGCCTCTATTCTTTAGTGCATGATCCGTTCGAGAATCTTGCCAGCGGTGTCGAACATGCAGAGAGGACGATATGATGAAGGTGCATCTGGTGGTTTCTTCCCTTTCGGAAGCAATACTAGCCTCGGCCGCTTCCACATGGCAGGGAAGATGCCTTCCCTGAGACACCAGTTGTATACGTCCAAGAATTGTTCCGGACGCACACAGATACGTATAACCACACGCACGTACAACTGCACTCCGATTGGCTGCCACTCTCACTCTAATAATTCCTCACGGGTGCTTCTGATCATCAAGTGGAAAACTACTTTTCTGCTCAAAATCACTGTGTGAACCACCCACTTTCGAATCGGCGTATAGCTTTGAAATATCCTGTATGTAGTGCATCAATATTTCTATTTACTATTCCAATTTCGCACTTCTCCGGTTGTATCATTACAAGAAGAATCTCATTAGCTGTCAATTATAATAATTATATTACGCCTTGGATAGACTAGTCTAATTAAAATTAATATTTACGATTGACAATTACTGAGGGAGTTTATCCGAGGTCAGTAGCGAGATAATCATTCAAGGAATCCACTTGGGAAACGGAATGAAATTTTTAATTCTTGTAGCAGTCCTAACCTTGCATGAAGATTAAAATAATAGTAGTTACTGGTTTTGAATATTCCTCTGTAATCGATAGTTTTGTTACTTTACGCATTTTTTTAACTCTTATGAATTCAATTTTCTGGGATTATGAGGCGTAATAATTTTGTCAACTTGGAGAACGCCCAGTGATCATGGGAAAATAGTTTCAGACACTACCGTCGATGGGGTACAACTAACTATTTGAGAGGGTGTTCGTCTGGAATAGAAAACCCTTTTTTTCTTTCAACTATTAATTATCAATTTCGGATTTAGAGTTTTTTGAACTTCTGAAATGATTTTGCTTCCATTTAGGCCCATTTAATTGTTATTCGGCTATATCACCTCCTACCTATACGACTTTAAAAGAACTTGTAATTATCGTAAATTATCCTCAATGATTCTCAATTGATCTAAATTAGTTTCATTAAGAAATTCATTATACACCTGCTAATTATACGGTCGTTTTCCTCATTGATGTTAACAAATGAAACTATGCGCACCAGATTATGAGTTAAATTGCCTACTTATTGAGTGCAGTTTTATTCCTTGTTATCGGTAAGGCAAAAACTGAGTGTGCTCGAACCACACTACATAAGTCAAACTTCTCTTCATTTACGATTTAAAAAAATCGTAACTTATGTTATATCCTGAGATTAGTGGTCGGGAAATCCACGTTTAAATTAATAATTAACGCCTCCGAAGTAGCATGACAGAAATCATGTGAGCTCGACTGATGTTCATGGACTCTTTCCCGACTTTCTGAAGCAGTATTTTCTTACAAAAAAAATTACTCTTAATTGCTTCATATGAATTTTACCATTGTTCAAAATCTTTATCAATGACGAACTTCGTTCTTTTGATGATACAAAAGGGGGGTTTTAGTTTTTCCTGAAATTGGTTAAGAAAGGCTGTGTGGAAATAGAATAAGCACTTGAGATGAGATTCTCTAACAATTGGTGAATTAATTATATTCTGAACTTCTAGATACAAATTTAGAGTTTACAAGATTTTGCGCGTTATCACTCGAGTTTACCGAATCGAAATTATGTGAATTGAACACTGGAATCGTTGCACATTTCTAGACATTAGCACTTATTGAATTCCAAATGTAATTACAATGTAACAGTGGTTTGCTCTTCATTTTGTTCTACTCCTTTTAAATTCTCCGATTCGTTTATAGATTTGGTGCGCTGTTGTGCGTCTTGGATGATTGACTTATTCGTGTTGCGGAAAAATAACGCAGCTATTTGTTCACTGTATTTTACCGCGATCAACGAGTAATTATTGTCGTCTCGTTGACGAATTAGGATGTTAAAATAACGTATCACTAAACACGAGAGATTTTTACTCCGTTTACGCACTCGTAAAGTCGAATTCTGGCGTTTGGAGCCGTGACTTCTATTATACGACAATATCGGCGAAAAGGACAGAGAGTATAAGGACAAGCAGTTTGTGATGGTTTTTATTTATTTTGCTGTTTATTTTAAGTATTTACGAGTTGGTATTTTATTTTCATATGCTCGTTAAGTCATATTTGTTTTATATATTTAAAAACAAGCAGTTGAGCGCGACTATTTGGCAGAGGCCATAC
>JAPYZN010001795.1:0-14484 GCA_030522865.1 Psyttalia lounsburyi | reverse complement strand
ACCTTGCCGCAGGCGGGCTACTACAAGTTTTCAAATCTCTCGACGAGGCTCTTCATATAATCACGATCGAACTTCACTTACAGGTAAGTTCGTTTGATCGTACAATAAAAACAAGTTCGGAGGCCAAATTGGAAGTTTAGACTTTTCTCACAGCTTGAGATCTGACAGATGAGTTTTTCCATTTGTTGATCAACAAGCTGTGCCCAAATGTAAACAATAAACAGTTTTCAGGTAATTCAAGGATAATTATTGGAAGGAATCTTACTATTATTTTTCTTTTCATTAGAGATCACTGAATGGTCTTCAAGGGTTCCGACTTTACCTGGAAGACCGCCCAGCAAGCTAAGTCATGCAAACGTTCCCTAATCGCTCTACAATAGAGCTCCCTTCAACCATAGGGTGAGCTCTACTGCAGTCTAGAATCATGCTGTCTAAGTAGACGAAGAGACCCAAGGATGACCGCCTTCTGCATCTGGCCAGCCAACATAAGGGCTTGACGCCTACAGGCCGGAATCTTTTCCAACTCAGATATGAAGGACTGCTTCATTCCTCCCAGAGAGCCTACGATAAGCACCATCAACTTGACTCTGAATCCTCGGTTCACCGGACGCAATTCAAACAGGAGTGATTGATATTTAAGCCGTTTTTCCTGTTCTTTACAGTGATGGTGCTTTCAGCCGGAGCCCAAAACTCAACGACATAGATGATCTTGTCATCGAAATCGAAGAGTACGACATCCGGCTTCGCGGCAACGATTGGCCGCATGGTCGTAAACGAGAAGTTCCAGTAAATTGTACACTTCTCATTCACAACAACGGACTCAATATCTTCTGGAGCGTATGGCAGTAGTGGTGTTTTGTCTATCCGATATTAGTGACGCAGATGGAAATAAAGCACTCTCAAAGCCGCATTATGCCGATGGATATAACTCGTGATGGTATACGTCGGACAAGCCGACAACAAGTGCATCAGAGTTTCAAGGGACCGTTTGCAAGCCGGACATCGTCTGTCTGGAACTTGCAACCCCATAATACGACTTCGTTAGACTAGGGTGTTCATGACACCATCTTGATATGCGCAAATGAAACCCTCAGTCTCGGACAACAGACCAGCTGACTTCAAGAAAGCGAAAGTCAGCTGCAAGGATAACCCTTGCTCTTCGACATGGCGAAAGTGTACTCCATGCATGGGCCTCTCGACGTGCTGGCGAAACAAGGTGGACTGCTCCGCCTGCTTGACGGTCGCTCTACGCTGAACTCTGACCATGCTGGGTAATGAGTGACTAGCCAACTGACCTTGTCGGCCACGACGGAACTATAAAACGAGAGAGCCTGCTGCGGTATCTGCTGCCTTATACAGAAAGGCTTGAACTCCACGAAGCTCATGATCGTGAACGAACTCCCAGTGCGAATCCAAGCCATTCATAATATCACAAGCTAAACCGAGAACTAGGCGTTCGTGGAGAGCCTCTAAGCTGAAAAGTCCACGTCCCCCTATCTCCCGGGGAAAATACAATCGCGAACTTGAAGAACGCGGACGCAGACTTCTATAAATGTTCATCGACTTGCGGGTATCACGGTCTGACTGTTTCAACTCATTTCTACTCCTCTTGAGTACCCCAAAGGAGTAGAGAAAGACTGGAACAACAAACATACTTGAGGTAGCAACCTTGTTCTTTCCAGAAAGCTCGGATTTCCAAACTTTCCGCAGCCGCTGTCAATACTCGTCTCGAAGAGCCTCCTTGAGTCTCCCTGCATCCACGATGGATTGCTGATCGCCGCCAAGATATCTGTATGACTCTTCGGCGCCCAGATGATGTATGACGCTTCCGTCCACAAGCTGAAGATCACCTAGCTCGCCATCGACTTTACCCCTCTTCATATGGAAGACGGCACACTTGTCCAATCCGACGCTCATGCCGACGGCACGAAAACACTGTGACAACGTTCAAAAGGAGGTTTAGTTGTCGCTCTCCTGAGACAAATAACTTCAAATCAGCCATGTAGAATATATGGCTGATATGATGCTTTCTGTCGCCAGGTCTTCCGGCTTGATATCCTCCTGCAGCTCGCAGCGCAATAGATAGCGGCATCAGTGATATGCAGAACAGGAGGGGCTCAGGGTATCACCCTGTAAAATTCCTCTCCTGAATCGCATCAACCTAAAGTCAGCCTACCCTCACCGGATGTTACGGTGAAGCGCGTTCTCCAGAGCGGTGCCAGATCTTTAATGCATCTCACACCATTGTCTTTCACCTCAAGACACGCCAATAGTAAGAAAATGAACTCAAGGCTCGAGTTATTATTTTTTTTATTGATCGCTGAATGATCCCCGAGGATTCCGACTTCACCTCGAAGACCACCCAGCAAGCTAAGCGATACACTTCAGTCCTAATTGCTCTGCAATAGTGCTCCCTCCAACCAGAGGGTGAACTCCACTGCAGTCCGGAATCATGATGCCTAAGTAGTCGAAGAGAGCCACGGATGACAGCCTTCTGCATCTGGTCAGCGAATATTAAAGCATTGCGCCTGTAGGATGGGATCATCTCAAGCGCAGACACCAAAGTCTGTCTCATGCCGCCAAGAGAACCAATGATCAGGACAACTAGCTTGACCCTGAACCCACGGTTCAACTGACGCAGCTCAAACAGGAGAGGCTGGTATTTGAGCCGTTTCTCCTCTTCTTTTTGGGATATACTGCACTCGGCTGGCGCCGAAAACTCAATCACATAAATGACTTTGTTTTCAAAGTCGAAGAGGACGATATCAGGCTTTGTAGCTGTTACGGGCCTGAGAGTCGCAAATGAGAAGTTCCAGTAAATCTTACACATCTCATACACGACAACGGACTCAATATCTCATGGAGCATAAGGCAGAATGGGCGTTCGGTCTATGCCATAAGAGTGCCTGAGATGAAAATACAACACTCTTAAAGCCGCGTTATGCCGGTGGATATAACTCGTGATTGCATATGTCGGAGAAGCCGACAAAAAATGCATCAGAGTTTCCGGCTACTGCTTGCCAGCCCGACACCTATCATCCGGAAATTGCAATTTCAAAACACGACTTCGATAGACCAGGGTGTTTATCACACCATCCTGACATGCACAAATGAAGCCCTCGGTTTCAGACATCAAGCCAGCTGACTTCAAAAACGAGAAAGTCAACTGAACGGACAAACCCTGGGCTTCCACATGACGAAAGAATACGCCATGCATAGGCTTGTCAACGTTCGTCCCTCCACCAGCCACTCAGGAAGCAGTACGCTAACATCGATGAACGATGTGAATATTCGAGCCAAATGGTCATGATACGAGGTAAACCTCTTCCACCAAAAGGCGTTGATGCTATCTGGACCTCGTAGCGCCACTTGAACTTCCCTCATAGTGACTGGGTTAAATTCCGCACGCTGCCGACGATGTTCTTCACAAAACGAGCGAAACTCGTGGAGAGTTGGAGTCTCCGCCATGAAACGAGGAACTTGACCGTAAAGTCCCCCCAAAATTCCTTAACCCGCTCGACTGAAGGCATCTTATCAGGTGCATGCGCCGATGGTGTGAACCAGGGGTTAAGATTAAAGTGGAAGCCAGTATTGTCCACCACTCGCAATACCCGTTTTTTCAGGGACGGTTTTGTAGTCCCTAGAACTCGCACCCTCTCGACAAATCTCTCCTTGATGACAAGGAGGACTGCCTTATTCAGTCTAAGATGATCATATCGTAAGTTCGCAGATTTTATTCGAATTCGGGGCCTGAAAATTCGTCCACTCGCGATGAAATCTATCACACACTGAATTTGTGACGCCTGCTTCCGAGCCACTTCGATCTTCCCCTGCAGCTGTGCAATTCCTCATCTCATCTTTCGCTCAACGGACGCCCCTGCAGGGGCTTGTGGGTTCAGACGACACGCTGCTTCATACACAGTCCAGTTTATGTCGAGCAAATTAACGTCTCGGGAAAGCAGTGCAGCCAGTGCCTCATTTTCCAACGCCAGATCCCCAGGGCGAATGCGAAATTTCCCCGAGATCTTTTGTGCCCTCGATGCCATATCCCTTGGAGCTCTCGCTGACACCTCATTACTATGCTGGGTAGGCTGCTCTGGCTGAGGATCATCGCATCTGATCGAAATTTCAGACACGCGACCACCCGACAGCCGCCACGGAATAACGAGCAACTCATATCCTTGACGACGCAAACGGTTCTACAAACGTTGAAGACTCGAGGTCGTCACCTCGAGCCCCACGTTGGGCGCTATTTGTAAGAATATTTTCCCGGGTTCTTCACTTAGGAGAAATATCCAAACGTGGATTGGGCCGGTCTCTAACACTCGTTACTTGGGCGCCAGCCGAACCTTTACGGGAGGTTCAACAAAACCGGCCCCAGGGGATCTCTCATCAACCCAGGAAACTTTCCAACCGGACAACTATGGGTCCGGCTAGCATCAGCGTGACGTGGTAGAGTGGGCGAGGTCCACTTGGAGTCTTCATCGCAAGTTAGGCCACTTGCGTGCTATTCACAAGCCGTCGTCTCAGGCTGTGAACCAAGCTTTTCAGCTTGATAGTCCCTGGGAATTGCTTCCCAACCGTCTCCAGCGGACTTCTCGGTCCGTCGGAGGATCGTCTCCTCCCGAGTATTCGCTACCCGGGAGGAGCCCAGGTTTTCGGAGAATCAGCCAGGACGACCTTGAGTCTTCAACGCTTGTTGAGTCTCGGAGGCTCGATTCGTGTCCTGTGGACCCGTGGATCTGGAGTGGATTGGAGATATCCCCCCTGTCGATCCGACCACCCGTTCGAAGTTGAGTTATCCGGTACTCGCGGCGTGCGATGACCATAGCGGTCACTGGTGGCCACGTGTGTGAGTGATCGCGGAGTGGTAAACGTAGGTCCACTTCCGGGCAGGCCAGCACCTTGGCGTCCCAGGCCCTGAGACGAAAAGTCCTGAGCCACTTTTCGATCAGACCCCTCTCCAACTTATTCGGGCTTGAAGTTGGACGAATCAGGAACGCGAAAAAAGCAGTCGCCCGACTGTGGATAAAATGTGAGAGTGTTGGTGGTTTCCCCACCATACGACACTACTCTCCTCCGTCGGCAGAAAGAGAAGACTGCCGTCGCCATTCAAGTGGTGTGAACGGTGTGCTAGAAGAAAGGGGAGAGAAAAAAACCTCTCAATCGCCCACCCGCCGATTAAAAATTAATTGCTCCACCCCCAACAAATATTAAGGGATGAAATCGCGGCCTTTCGATGCAGAATTAATTTCGCCATCAATTGAGATCGATTTCATTCCTTCATCTAATTTAAAAATGAATAGGGAAGGCGGTGAATATGACGGCGGTAAAGAAAAATATGGATATTTAAATATTCACCATCCATCCTCCACTGAAAAATTAACTCCTCCTCTCCCAAAAAATATTAAGGAATGATATTAAGGACATTCGATGGAGAATTAAATTCCATGGAGAATTAAGTTCGTGGGGCGAGTGAGGGGCGCGGTTTTACGATAGTTGGGAATTAGGTAGGGGATATGCGTTCCACATTTTTATGGTAGGACCGTGGGATTAATGGGTGGAAAGGATATCGGATAGGTGGGAATTTCGTCTCAATATATTTAATCGACAAATAACTGAAGAAAAAATTCAGATATTTTTTTCAGACCGGGAATCGAACCTGGGACCTTCTGATTACCAGTCGAGTATTGGCGAGCATTGGCTGCTCCCTGGTCGTATTCGTACGGTGGTAGAGAGGACATCGGAGCGAGGATTTTCACAAATGGAGTGAAACCTTGGGAAGCGATGCACCGCTTCATGAGTGAATGTGAAATGACGGGTTGAGTGGGGACAGCTTACTTGATGTCTTATATACTTACGTACCATTTTCATAGAAAAAAATACTGGCCGCCAGTACCAAATGTTACTTGTGTCAAGTTATTTATGCAAAATTCGAAAAATACTGCTCACAAGTAATTGAAGCGCCTTGCGAGAACTATCGAGTTACTCCCGGCAAATCACCGTAGTTATTTTCCGCAAGTATCATGAGTACGTTGTGCAGAAGCCGAAATTATCATCTGCAAATACCGAATTTTATTATAACTTTTATGACTGACGGAATTTCGTTGTGCCAAAGCGGTTCTTTTGCGGAAGAGGCAGAATGTAAAAACCAAAAAAAATTGGCAATTTAGAATAAAAAATTTCAAATACAAAATTTTGACTCGAAAATTAAAAAATTTAACTCTTAACTCAAAAATTGAAATTGAATTGAAACAATTGAAATTGATAAAAAATTGAACATTAGGAATTTGAATCTCCTGCATAACAAAAATTTTAATAAAGAAAATTATTTTTGAATAAAAAACCCTTCAATAAGACCCCTCCCCCTTTTTCGCCCCTTTCTCCAATTAAAACCGCCTTTTATTAGAGTAGCTTATCCACTAATTAATAAAAGTCAAAATAAGGAACGAACTTCAATTTGAATATTTATTTAAATTTGAAACTTTGTTGTCTGTGTGGTGCAGACTGCGAATATTTTCTGCCCTTGTCACCAGCAAAATTGGTACTTGCTCCAAGTAACTAGAAACTACACAGCAAGCATTAGCATCCAGTACTTTCAGAACTTCGAACAAGTGTGAAATTTCTCTTCCGGTCAAAAATACTTTTGAACTGGCAAAAAGTAGTTCCCTCGCTAGCCGTCAGTACCTTGTATTACAGCAACTACTTCTTTTTGAGTGTATATTACTATCTCATTTGAATTGCTAACTGGCGAAGTTTCACTTCGGCGGCGTGTAGTTCCGATGCTTTTTTTTATTAGTTGTAACATTTCTGGGAGGGGGACATTGATGAAAAGTGATTATACATCAAAATGTGCCAGGATCTCATGAGGAGAAGTCCTGCGGCTTCTCAGTTTATAGATGAAAATCAGTCAGTTCTGGATGTATGAACCATATATGTATGTATGTATGTTCAGAACAGTCAACTTTTGTAGTGGTTTCGTGAGAAACTTGGCCAACTAGTAAGTTCGCAATCCAGTTTTGCTGAAAGTAGGTCGAAGAGAAACATAATCTTTATGGATTTTGTGGAGTCCATAAAGGCTAGGGGAAAAGGAAATCTTTGCGAATAAGAAATTGCTTGAAATCATCTGAGAAATGGGTTTTTTCCTTCAATCAGCCGTTTTTCGCTCAATTGTACAAGTACGATTATTCCTGAGGTTAGTTTAAACTCTGGAATCATCCGATATTACACTGAGCTTTACGGAGCAGTCATCTTTATCCTTTGTCACTGTCGCATTACCTTTATTGGCTGAAAGAATGATCAAATTAGCATTGTCCATTAGGCTTCGCAGTGCAAGTTTCTCTCTAACGATAATGTCACTACCGGGAGAAGCCTTATGGAGGATATTAGACAACTGTCTACGAATGTCTTTGCTAGTCTTCTGAGGAATGTAGTATATCCCTCTCTAGATGCGACTGATAGTTTCCTCAGAAGGAATCTTCTTGGGAAAACAGCGAAATTGTGTCTTTTGCCAACACAGATAATTGTGCTTCAGTGAGCTCAAAATTACTCAGACTATTGACAGTGTAAGCGAAAAATGGGGTACTTCTTTTTCGTGGGGAGTCAATTTCTTTAACTTTCCCTCCTGACTCTCAGTCCTCAGCTCGGCTATTCTAACTGCTTGTTGATGTGTAATACGATTAACAGTCTCCCACTGGTGAGGCTCCAACGTCTGAGCCAGAAGCAGATGAAAATTAAGAAATTGTTTGGAGGGATGGGCCAAGTTCTTCCTCGTCGCCGTTATTCTCTTGACCAATCTCAATGCAGCTCGACGGACGATGGCTTACTTTGATGGGACGCAATTACTCAAACGGAGGAATCTGGGTATCACTTCATAGTCACGGCACCTTTTGAGGGCAGTCGGGGAGCACAGTTGGAAGTGGCAGGAATTCTTAATATTGATGAATGAATTCAACGATTCAACGAAGAATATGTAATGTGGCAGATTTTGTGGAGAGTGAAAACCTGACGTTAACCGCCCTTTTCCCCTGGTCATCGCCAAAAAGGCAAACAAATCCTCAAAAATACTTTAGGGCGCCTGTTGCTCTTTGTTTCTCCGGGAGCAACAAACCGGAATACCCAAAAACGTAAACGTAACTAAACCTCAAATTTTAAAATCACTATATATACACGAAGCTTAACCTAAGGACCAGAGGAAAGATGTTATTCCCGCGCTGCTCAGGAGGTTGGTTGTGGAGAGAGGGGTGGTTTTGGACGCGGACAAAATTATTGGGCTATAGACCCTCAAATAGCTTACTCTCGAAGACCAGGTTTATGCTGAAAAATCTTATTCATAATTAACGCAAAAGAAAACATTACTCTAAGCGGGAGCAACCAATTATCACCACCGGAATTGAAAATAATAACTTTACAATAACTATAATACTTGATGCGCAACAGCCCATAGGGCAGTAATGGCGATGTACGCAAAATAGACCCAGGGGTAGGGAGAAGAGAATCCTAATCATAACTCAAAGTATAATTTAAACTCCTACTAATTTCCCCTGAATTAAACCCTAGACGCGTCAGCGCAAAGCCAAGTAACGGCAAAAATCCTAATTCGTAATTTCTAAAATCGCCTCTAAATTAGGATAATTCAAAAGAAAGAAAAGAAAGAACCAGATAATCGCCGGTCTCGGCACCTGACGAGCTCACAACCGATATTCGAATCGAAAGCCATAATAAAATTCCACACAAAGGAAAATCAATAATCCGAGAAAGTAGTCAACGAATTATTCCTTCGCAAACACCTCGCCTAAATAACTACGTACACCTGTACTCAAGGTCGCTAAACGGCACGGGCCGATTCTCGGAATTGGGCAATAGCCACGGGTGGCAACCGAGTTTCTTAACTCAAAAATACGCATGGTTTTCGAATAGCTCGGCGCAACAGCAAGCGCAATAATTCGCATTAATTAATTGGCAATAAATCGCACAGATTCTCACGGAATCTAATCGCCGGTTTTTCGACAAGTCGGCGCAACAGCAAGCGCAATATATAGCCTAATGACCTAAACTTCCTAAAACTCCATAACAAAATTAATTCTGCGATTGCCACCAAAATAGTTCCCACAAATAATTAATAATCGGCGCGACAAGAAAACAGGCAATAACCCCGAAATACGCCAAGCGGTACGTCCCTGACGCGCCTAGCAACGAGACGCCAATAACGCATGGCATAGCCGGTACACGTGTACCCGGCAACGCGTCGTCACATTGGAATTTACTCACGCCTCTAACCGATAGGCATAATCCGATACACGCAATTTACTCCAATAATTCTATGCTTTTTGTTGGGGAAGCCTAACCCAAGATCAATTCACTCAATTAACTAACATTCCGAGCTTTTTGACGGGAAGCATAACCCAATAAATTCCTACATGCCCTAACGCTCGACGCTTTTTGTCGGGAAGCCTAACCCAAGATGAATTTACTCAATTAACTAATACTCCGAGCTTTTTGATGGGAAGCATAACCCAATATAAATTCTTATTTAAACACTCGGGAACATTTTGCCCCTTCGGACTGGGCCACTGAAATTATTTTAAATCGACCGAGATGAGATACGCGTAATTACCAAGCTACCAATTCCGTCACCTAATAATTGTGAATAAAATCACCGGCTAACACGCAACAGGTCGAAGCTCCCAATCGCTTGGAAGTGCAAAATTGGAAAAGGTTTCGTCGTAGGGGTCCCAAAGTTCTTCCGGATTCCTCGCCGATCCTCAGCAGTTCTCCGTAGCCCTATTCATCCTGGTTTTCCCTCGTTCTCCTCGATCTTCCCTTAATTTCACTCAACACTACTCAATTTGCGGCTATCTCCTCTCGCACGCCGAATGTTAATGGCCGATAACGCGGATCAAAGCCGTCAGTGGTCCGCGGTGCGGTCACTTTCGGCAATTAATTTATACGGCCGTCAGGGCGGCAGCTCCGTTCAATTTTGAATGGGTAGGGTTCCATGATTTTTCATCAATCACCCTACTTATTATTGTCTACCCTAATAACTATCCTAACCGATCATCTCCAAGGGCCGTTCCTTGGGATATCACGGTGAAACGAAACCAAAAACGTAATTTTCCCTAACCTAAAACTAAACTAAACCTTAACTAACGCGTTTCCCGATCAATCCGCTGATATGAGTGATAGGTCTTGCACCTACTCTTCTACGTTTCCCTTGGACTGATCCCTAAACCTAATTACTCACGAACGAATGACCTTATTAACACCCAAAACCTACATTACCCTACGCGATTTAATCTAACTCTACTTATTCCTAATTAACGCACTCAGAGTGCAACCCCAACATAATTAAAATTTCAATAGGAATGGAGGACCCTGGGTCTACTTTTGACGTCCTCACGGTTCTCCGGTGATCCATAAGGAGTTCTCTCCAAAACTCCTTACAAATAATATTTCCATGTAGACTTTTAATTTTAGATTTGAGGCAATGACTAATTACATTTTTAGCTTTCGGATGTATGCCATGATTAGCATTGCATCATCATTTCACAAAAATTTCAATCTGCATCTTCCGGGCTATGAGCTCTGATGTCTAGGAGTAATTGGCATATACCCTTTCTCCGGACGTGGATGGGCTCACCCTCATCCATCCGGAAGCGAAAAATGCTATTAATCGTGGCCGCTGAAGCCTCAAATGTAAAGCAAAATGATATTTGCTTGTGTTTCGCGTGAACAATACGAGAAAATCTCCTGAGAAGCTCAAAACATGAGTTTTGCCATCTTATATGTATTAGATCAGCCGTTACACATTAGTCCTTCGCATCGTCAATAACAAATTTGTAGACTTTGACCGATTATAAGGGCAATTGTATCATAACTCTAGCGCAGGGTTGTACCTTAATATATTGTTCTGTATTCATTGTTCTTGTGATCTGTTTTCCACGACTTATACATGAAATGTGCTATTAACGGGAATGTGGAAAATTCGGGAATTTAGACGATATCAAAAAAGTATTTTTCAACGTCAAGTGTAAAAAAAACTACTCCATAGAGAGTATACGACTAATGAAGTCTGTCTTGTCAAACTCAAGTGTAATGAAACTCAACAAAAATATGAACATGATCATTAGCATGTAAAGACAATAATTCAATTATTATAGTTGAAAGCTTCGATGCAACATCGATCTCCTAAGGATTTGGATCTCCTAAATTGTTACGAAGTTGATAAAAAATTGGATTTACTCACAGTAATTTGAAACAGCCCCCAAGAAAAGTACAAATTCTTTTTAACGCCTTCTCCAATATCAATTTTCTTTAGTAATTTAGTATGCAGTGGTTCCACACGTTCTGTTGCCAAATAGATAATTTTATCGGTCTGAAAAAAATAAAGGCAGTTAAAAATAATCATCAGCACTTGGCAATGACAACAATTTTATATATTTAGAGAAGAAATTTTCTCTGCCAAAAAATTATGATCAAGAGACGTACATGATTATTTTTCTTATGTCATGAATGAGATCACTGGATGATCCTCGAGGGTTCCGACATCACCTAGAAGACCACCCAATAAGCTAAGCGATACAATTAAGTCCTAATCACTCTGCAATAGTGCTCCCTCCAACCAGAGGGTGAGTTCTCCGGCAGTCCGGGGTCTTGTTGCCTAAATAGTCGAAGAGAGCCAAGGTTGACAACCTACTGCCTCTGGCCAGCTAATATTAAGACATTGCCCCTGCAAGCTGGGATCAACTCAAGACATACAAACGACTGTCTCATGGCGCCGAGAGAACCAACGATCAGAACAACCAGCCAGACCCTGAATCCACGGTTCAGGTGACGAAGCTGAAATAGGAGAGGCTGGCATTTGAGCCGTTGTTCCTCTTCTTTTTGGATCGCAAACGAGGAGTTCCAGTAAATCTTACACATCTCATTCACGACAATGGACTCGATATCTCCCGGAGCATAAGGCAGAATCGGCGTGCGATCTATCCCATAAGAGTGCCGCGGATGGTAATACAACACTCTCCAAGCCGCGCTATGCCGGTGTATAGCATTCGTGATTGCATATGTCCGACAAGCCGGCAAAAGAAGCTTCCGGTGACTGCTTGTAAGCCGAACAGCGAACATCCAGAACTTGCAATTTCATAACACGACTTCGAGGAATCAAGGTGTTTATCACGCCATCCTGACACGCGTAAATGAAGTCCTTGGTTCCAGACATCAACCCAGCTGACTTCAAAAATGAGAATGTGAACTGAACGGACAAACACTGTTCTTTCACATAACGAAAGCATACGCTATGCATGAGCTTATCAACGTGTAAGCGAAGCAGGGTGAACTGCTCCGCCTTCTTGATGGCTGCTCTTCGCTGAGATTTATTCATGCTGGCAAAGTTCATAAGCATGAATAAACTCCAGAAAGGGATCGAAGGCATTCATCATGTCACAGGCTAAGCCGAGGACCAAGCGCTCATAAAGAGACTCCAGGCCAAGAAGCCCCCTGCCTCCACTATCGCGCGGGAAGTACAAACGCGGGCACGAAGATCGGAGATGTAAGCTCCTGTAGATGTTCATGAGCTTACGAGTATCTTGGTCCAACTGTCTCAGCTCCATGCCTCCTCCATTTGAGCACGCCAAAACAGTACGGAAGGACTGGAACAATGAACATATTTGTCACGACCACCTTGTTCTTTCCTGAGAGTTCGGACTTCCGAACGCTCCGAAGCCGCCGACGAGACTCCACACGAAAAGTCATTTTGACCGCCTCAGCAACCACTACGGATCGCTGATTGAAGCCAAGATATCTCTATGACTCGTCGGCGTCAAGATGGTCAATGACGCTCCCTTCCACCAGGTGCGCCTTCCCCACCCCATCCCCAACCTTCCCCTTTTTCATGAGAGCAACAGCGCGGTTGTCTAACCCAAAACTTATCCCGACCGCTCGTGAGTACACTGCCCCAACATCAAGCTGAAGCTTGACTTGCTGCTCTCCTGAAGCAAATAATTTCAAGTCATCCATATGGAAAATATGGTTAACCGGATGCCTTCGATCCCGAAGTTTCCCGGCTTAGTACCCACCAACATCGCGCAGGCTGACAGACAGGGGCATCAGTGACATACACAACAAGAGAGGACTCAAGGTATCGGTTTGACAAACTCCTCTCCTGGATTGCATCAACCTTGAAGTAAGCCGACCCTCACCCGATGTTATGGTGACGCGCGTCCTCTAAAGCGGTGCAAGATTTTGAATGCATCTCACGATATTGTCTTCTACCACAAGGCACTCCAGTAGCAAAAAAAATGAGCTCATGGCCCGTGTTATCAAAAGCCTTACCATAATCGACCAAAGCCACTGCCAGACGTCGATGATACTCTATCAAATAGCGCAATACGCATATTATTATTCTTTATTTTATTTTTATCTTGAGCGAGATTACTGAACGGTCTTTGAGGGTTCCGATTTCGCCTCGAAGACCGCTCAGCAAGCTAAGCGATGCAAACATTTTCTAATCGCTCTGTAGAAAGATCGCTCCAACCAAAGGTTGAACTCTACTATAGTCCAGAATCATGCTGCCTAAGTAGAGGAAGGGATCCAATGATCACCGCCTTCGGCATCTGGCCAATCAGCATAACGGCTTAACACCTACAGGCCGGGATCGTTTCGACCTCAGATATGAAGGACTGCTTCATCCTCTCCCCCCCCCCCCCTGCAAGAGAGCCTATGATAAGGACAGTCAACTTGACTCTGAACCCGGTATTGACCTGATGCACCTTGAACCGGAGAGGCTGATATTATCATTAATTCCACGACATGTGAAAATTCGTTGGAGCATTACAAGTGTACTTGGCGGAAACTTACTAAGTTTATGTAAATAAAATTTGAGCCTTCATATGGATAACATTTTTGTCATAACCATTAGACATATTGTAACAAGAATTGCCATTAACCGTTGGAAAGGATAGGTAGAAATGTAATTCTACCTCCATCATCATTATTTCTTCTCATAGAAGAGCTAGCGATCGAGAAATGAGTTATTAGTTGTATTTATTCATTCAATTTTTATTCCAACAACCACTACGGTTGCACCACCGCCTTATTCCTCAGCCTGCCTTCTTCTACTATTTGCCTCTTTTCTTGATCATTTCTACGGCATCATGGTTATATTACCTTTAACTATATCCCATTTGGGCTAGTACTGCACGGAAAACTATGCAAAACCCCAGTCGTACAGCTGACTGACTGTGCAATGCCCTTACTGTATAGAGATACGCGGTAGAGTGTCGACCAAGTACACGTTTTGAACTCCAATCACGCGCGAAACGTCACCGAGAGCTGCCAAGTATCTATACACCACACAACTTCCCCTTCCACTACCGCCAATCCATTTTTAAAACAAGTTGAGGCCGGTCTCCCAATACCATGTCTGACTGTTTCTTTTTATTCGGCCCTCAACGGGCCTCGTAAATAACTTTCCGATAGGTTTAAATG
>JAPYZN010001794.1:4505-28634 GCA_030522865.1 Psyttalia lounsburyi | reverse complement strand
ATTTTTCCTACTGAAAACGTGTTCTCAACACCCATTGAAATTTATTTGTATGTGTAAAATAACGAGTTTCCCTTGCACAACAGACCCCTCGGGTTTATTCCATCACTTGCGAAGCAATTTTTTTATTGAACTAAAATATTTACATTGTCTTTTCTGGGATAATTCCACTGTTGGCACTGTAAGCCAATCGTCGAAGCAATTGAACTCGACATTTGACAAAATAAATCAAGTGAATCCCACTTGTTAAGTTCAGGATAACATGGGGATCATTGGCTTGTTGGGGCTCACCTCAATAAGCGATTTAAGTACATCTCCTTTGACGTCGTTGAGCTTAGCGGCCAGGAGTAAACAAGCACCGGCGCAGAGTTTGCGCGTTTGTTTTGTCACGACATTTCGCAGTATCAGCTTTTCAAAGTACACGTATGCCATTGCAACGGTCAGAATGTCAATGCCATACTCCATCTTTGCTATTTTACGCATTTCTCTTTTTAAACTGAAATGATAAATTTAAATCAGACAAATAAGTTTTTTTTTGTATTATGTTTGAAAGGAAACTCTGGATGAGGGATTCCATATCATAATGAGAATTTGTCAATTAATTTTATCGACAAACTGTCAGTGTCAATGCCTCATTCCATCTTTGCTACTTGAAATGATAAGTTTAAAATAGACAAAAGACTTTTTTCATTGGCTGAGAGATCTTAAGTTGATAAAGTTCATTATTTTATCTTTTGTGGAAGGAAAATTTGGAGGATTTTCATGCCATAATGAGAATTTTTTAATGAATTTTGTCAATGAATTGTCAGCCTGTCAATACTCCATCTTTACCATTTTACACATTTGTCTTTTTAAACTAAAATTAGAAATTTAGAATAGACAAAAGATTGTTTTTCTTCGACCGAGAGATTTTAATTTGTTAAATTCGATTATTGTATTTTGTGGGAAGGCAAAAGGTGACGAGGAATTCCATGGAATGAGAATTTGTTAATGAATTTTATCAATGAACTGTCAAGAAGTCAATGCCATACTCCGTCTGCGCGATTTGACGTATTTCTCTATTGAAACTGAACTACAAAAATTAGCATAGCCGAATAATAAGACGAGGAGAGAAATATAAATTTGTCAAATTGAATTATTTCATTATTTTTTAATGGAAAATATGGATGAGGAAATTTATGTCATAATGAGAATTAGTCACTGAATTTTTCAGATTCTTCATTTGAAACTTTACCTTCGCAATTTGCTGAGCGTCAGCTGAATGTGTGGAAACTTCTCTTTAAACTTGTCATTCAACTCCTTCTTCAAGTCCGAAGGTCGCACGTAATCAATAACAGATGCCTGAAAAATTCAAGAGTTTTCGACAATTTTTCTATAATTCTAGATTTAAATAATGTGAGGGAAATATTTGTCAAGGAATTTTATCACTTCACTCTAATAATGAAAACTTGTTTGAGAGAAATTCAGGGGAAAGAAAATGTCATCTTCGTCCCTCATTGAAGTGATTCTATTATTAAAACGATCAATAATTAATGAAATTTTTTTTCTCACCATATACGAAGTAAATGTCAAAAGGGTTCGATGTTTCCCAGCGATTAACTCGGGATCATCCAGCAAATTTGGATTGTACTGAAGACTCTGCTCATCCCACTCGATTACTAATTGTTTTAAAACAAATAAAATTAGAGATAACTTTTTAATGAGACAGATTTCATTTACTATTCGATTTTATTTCGTCGTTTTTTGAGATTAATTACAGTACGAAAAGGTTTACGTGGAAAATTCATATGACATTTTTTGTGGAAAATTTAATTCTCGACAATAAATGTTTCATTATATTTTTCACTAAAATCACTCATTAATGAGATAATAAAGGATCAATAGAACTCAAAATTCGTTCTTGATTTTTTTTCATGTTTACGCTAATTAAAAGAGTGTGCATAACTCAAAAACGACCGGAGGTACCGAAAAATGTCATAAGATATTTTCGTAGAAAATTTAATATTCTACCAAAAATTCTAACAACATTTTTTTCGGAAATCACTCATTACCGGGATAATCATCTAATAATGGACAAAAGATTGTCCAAAATCTATTGAGAACGACATTAAAAATTCGTTTAATTTTTAGTTTAATTTGTTATTCAATTTTTTTTCTCAAGAAATTGAAGAAGGAAAAATTGTAATAGAAAACCAGAGAGGCACTAGAATAATTCAGATATTGTAATTTCACCTTTCGACTCATTCACCAGTGATAACGGCGGAGAATCCGGAGGTACATGAGCTGGCCTGTGAGTCGCAGTGTCATAAGAGAGACACCTGAAACAGGTATCCTCACGTGAGACTCATGTTTCCATGGTAAAACTGAGGCAACCATCAACAATGCATTTTTTCCATTTGCCGGATAAATTTTCATGAAATTCACACGTGAAAAACTATTTGACCTTGCAAGAAAGTGATGACAGGAGAGAAAAACTCAAATTAGACTTCTTTTATTCATCGAATATCCGCCAAACGAAGGGGTTTAGTACAAAATATCATAAGAAATTGTTTGCAGGAAATGGAATTCCTCGTAAAGAAGTTTCTTTAAGAATTTCGCGAAAAACCCCTCATTAACGAGATAATTAACGATACTCAAATAATTGAGGCTAGAAAGGCTAACGTCCAACGAATCGGTTTCAATCGTCAATAACTCAAGATCCGCAGAGTGAATTTTCTCGCAGTTTCTTTTATTTTGAAGATAATTTTGCAGGCTTTAAAATAAGCCCTGGTTTATCAAAATCCCATCATTTGATTGGGAGATATTAATTTATTTAACAAATCGATCGTTCTTCGGTTTGAAACTCAAAAATTCTTGACCAATCGATTGTTTTCTAATTCACAATTAACTAGACAATTAGTGACTTTAGGAGAAAATATGACAAGACATCTTTTGCAGAGAATTCCAAGGCCTACAAAAAGTTCCTGTAACATTCTCTCCTAAACCCAATATTTGCCAATCTGTCTGCTGTTTACTATAGCCTCTTCTCATCACTCTCCTCCATAAATTGTCAATATCAAAATTGATAAAAAATAATCTGTTATCAGTGCTCATTAACACAATGACAAAAGCAAATGATAGATATCACTCAGAATATAGATCATGCAGAAAAATAAACAACAATAAATAAGAAAATCGTTCCAAATAAACGAGACAAAAAATAAAGTAAAAAAAAACTGCAAAAATGGTTTTCCCATCTTGGAAAATAGCATTTGGTTACCACTTCGTGTGATCCACATTCCACGTTATAGTTTTTGTCCTGTAAAAAAATGATCGAAACGTGTCTGGAATTTTTTCAATGACAGCCAAACAAAGCTAGCCTAGTTAGGATTTTTATCGCGAGTGATTAGGCGAATAAATAATGATTCGTATCAGATAATGGTCGGTCGTATTGTTATTCTATCATAAAGAGTGAACATAGCGAGAAATGTTATAAGACAATTTCGTAGGAAATTTAACTCTCTACGAGTCTTTTGTTATGACTTTTTTGTAAAAAATTACTCATTAGTGAGATAATTAACGAATTGGCGATTAAAGTGACATCTTGATTTTTTTTCCCCGTTTTGGTTCACTAGAACTATCCAAATATCTCAATAATCACGGGAAATAGTGAAAAATGTCATAAAAAACTTTTGTCGCAAATTTAATAGCCTGCAAAAAGTTTCTTATGTGATTTTTCTCCAAAATCACTGATTAATGGCATAATTAACGAATTTGGAATCTGGAAATTCGTAATTTAAAGATATTCAATTTTTCACTTGTCAAAACTTTTCAAATATCTCAATAACCAATGAAAATAGCGTAAACGGTTATAGGACAAATTTACAAGGAAATTTAATCGTCTTCAAATATTTCTTATAGCATTTTTCACCAAAATCACTTGTTAATGGGATAATCCACTAATTGGCAATTGACAAAACTTTTTTGTTCATTTTACCTGGACACCAAGTGATGTTTATTCGTCATGACGTGAGAGAGCTCGGTGGCCTCACTGTCACTGATGTGCAGCCTCTTTTCGCGCTGAAACTGCCTGGAAGGCACCAATAATTGACCGTAAGATATCTCCTGGCCGTCCTTTGCGTGCTCGATACCGAGAAGACCAAATGGATCGAGATTATCGTTTATCGCGGATAGGGGGCGAGGTCCTGAGGTATTTCGACGGCGTCCAGTCTCCCTGCGTACGTCAGACCTTAATCAAGAGAAATAAATTCATTAGAACATTCGTAATTGAATTTTTTTTTCAACAACCACAATTTTTTTCTAACTTTCTCGACGTGGGAGAATTGTTTTTGTTCTATTATTCGCGATTATCGAGAGCGTGAGTAGGTGTACGAGAAAATGTGATAAGGAACATTTTGTAGAGAATTTAATTCCCTACAAAAAATGCTCTACGACATTTTTCATTATTATCACTTGCTAGGGAGTTAATCCGCAAATTAGTAATTAAAAATTCTTCTCGACGATTTTTTTGGTTGTTCTACTCATTACAAATGTTTAAATATCTCAATAACAAATGAAAATAACGAAAAATGTCAGAAATAGTTTTTGTAGGAAATTCAATTATCTGCAAAAAAAATATTATGACATTTTCTTCTAGGAGCTTTAATTACCGAGATAATCGCCTAATAATGAACAAAAGTTTCTTCCCAATTTCATTTCACTAGTAGCATTTCCATCGAATCTTTCTCCTCTTTTTTTCCTTTCTCTCGGCTCATTCGACATTCAAAATAATCTTTCAATTACGACGATTAGAGTACATTGATAACATTCGAACGAGATTATAACATCTACTGAAGTGATTAGACATTGTTTGATACCTGCGCAGAATACGATTAGAAACCGTGTTGTTTATGAATCCAGTCGTACTACACGAAGTACTTAAGCTGCTCATAATAGAAATTCAAGAGATAAAATAATTTCAATGACTTTCGTTGTTCCAATGAGACTTGAAATGAATGACTGGTTTCAACTAATGACTGAAAACTAATGAAATTCACATAAACCCCAATCAATGGAGATTAAATATCAAAAAATTTCATTAAAAAATCGCATGAATTCACTAGAAAATTGAATCTTCTGATAATTTCTATTATAACGAGTGAGTGAAAACTGTTATACAATGTTTGTACAGTAAATATAATTATCTATTACAATTTTTTCAATGAAATTTATCTCTAAAACCCATTGTTAATGAATTAATTAAGGAACTTAACAGTCATCATTCCTTGGATTTTCTCAAATATCTTCGTATCAGGCAAAGATACCGAAAATTGATATTTTACTTTTTTATCGGAAATATAATTGTCCTCGAAAAATGACTGATGACTTTTTTTTCTAAAAACACTCGTCGACGAGATAATTAACAACTTGTGACTCACCATTTTTCATTCTGTTTTTTCACTCGTTAGAATTGTTTAAATATTTCGATAACCAGTGGAGATGGCGAAAAATGTTATTCAACTTTTTCATCCAAAATTAAATTGTCTACAAAAGATATCTTGTGACATTTTTCTCCAGAACCATTCATTAACGAGATAATTAACAAATTACCAGCAAAATCCATTTTTCGCCAAATTTTCTTCAACTTTTTTGTCTCAGTACAGCAGTTTAAAAATGCGAATAAAAAGTCCAGAATAATCTACTGAATTCATTCGGTTTTTTTTTCAGCATAATTCTTTCAGTTAAGGAGTGACGACGATAAAAAACAAACTTACCAACTGGTGCGTTGATTTTTGTTGTACGGTAGAGCTGAAAAAACGAGGAAGGGCACGCGTTTCGAGGACACCAGGACCAGTCTGTCATCACCGAAACGCTGGCCATTTATCGGGCGTTGCATCATACGCAGCTCCCTCGTGACTTCAGGAATGATAACAGCATTTCCACAGATTGGCTGAATGTTATTCAAACCTTTGACTTTCGATTTAGAATGGGTTTTAGAACGCAACGAGCCTATGCTCTCACTGCTACTGTTGTAGTGGTGTTTAATGTCCTCAGAGAGGGTTGACGTTTGATGAACTATTCGTCGTTTGTAGTGGAGAGACCCGACACGTCTCTCTGGAAGGGAATAGTCACTTCCAGCTGTACCAGCCCTGGAATAAACGAACAAACAATTGTTTTTAATGCGGAAAGGCAGATTTTTTTTTGGTGAAGGGGCACTTGGAGAGGCCAATTTTTTTCTTGTCAATTCCTCTAGACTCGATTTTCCAGTGTTTTTTTATTTATTTAGGGGGGAGATAATTAACCAGGTTAGGAGTGACGATTTTTTTGGGATTAATGTCCTTCATTTTTTCCGCTTGAAATTGTTTAAATGCCTCAATGACGAAGAGGAAGAGCAAAAAATGTTGAGATTTGCTTGTGGGAAATTGAATTCTTCAGACATTTCCTGGTACATTTTTCTCTGAATTCTTCGAACTTGTCAGGTGAATTAACGTTAATTAAAGCCGTGATGTGTTAGATAATGTGTAATTAATGAGAAGACGCACTTTCTTATTTTTTTTCAAAAAAAAGTATCAAAAGATGGCCCGAAGACGTTCTTATGCCCGTCAAGAACAGTTTTGTTTATAAAAAAAATATTTGTCCCCAACGAATATTCTAAATGAATTTTTCCTTGAAATCACTCATTAATTAAAGACTTGTCGAATTAATCAGAAGTTTCCCTGCCTCAATTCCTCCCAAAATCGGGAGTAAAAAAATCGTCGAAACAAATGAAGAAAATTTTAGACAGACATATCTCCCCAATTTTTGTAGGAAAAATTATTAAATTATTTAGTTTCTCTTCTCAATTCTTTCCAAATGATCACATCTCAGGAAAAATAATTGTCAAGACATCGAGAAAAATTGACAGAAATATTTGTCCACTTTTGGAAGCAAAAATTACTGAATTATTACGTTCCCCTTCTCAATTCCCCCCAAAATCGAGACTCACAAAAAAAAATCGAAACAAATAAAAAAAAATAACAGAAATGTCTTCCCAATGATTACAGGAAACGTTACTTGGATTATTAAGCTCCCACTGCCAATTTTTCCTGTAATTAAGACTCACCCAAGAAAAATAGTCGGGAGACCTCAAGAAAACTTGACAAAAATATCCCCCCAATTTTTGTAGGAAAAATGACTGAATTATTGATCTCCCATTCTCTACTCCTCCCAAAATCAAGACTTCCAAAGAAGTCGTCGAGGGAGATTCGGAAAAATTGAAAGAAACGTCTCCCCAATTATTGAACTCACAATTTTCATCAAACTCTCCTTTCTCCGGCACTTTTCCCCAACGTCAAGACTCCCAAAAACAAAGATACAAATTCTCCGCAATATTTCTAGAAAACAAAAATGATATCTCCCCAAAAAATGATGAAATCATCAAAGTCCCATCTCACTGACCTCTTCCCAATGTCAAGACCCCCAGAAAAAAACTGATTAGCCCCCAAAAAATGAACTCCAAACCCCTCACCTTTCTCTGAACGATCCGTGAAGGCTGGCCAAAATCGGCTGAATTCTCTCATTATCCACAAGTGCTGATACATTGACTTTGCCACTGCTCGATATGCCATCGGAGTCCGAACTGAACGAGTAGTGTTCAACAATTTTCTGCACAATCTCAGGCGTCTCTTCCCTAATATGCAAAATATCTGGCAGGCCATCAACAGTTTCCTCGGCGGATGTGTCAGCCTCACACTGCGTTACACAATTTCTCTGCAAATCGCTGTGCAAACGCCTGTGTATAACTCCATTGTGAGGCAACAGTGACAAATTAGTGTCTCGATGACTTCCATCGAGTGATATATTAGACAAAAATGTTAGCGCAGCAAGTCGTCTACGTGAATGATTTTTCTTTAGGGCTGCTGCCATTAAGAGATTTATTATTGAGCCTTTTTCACTATTAACTAAATCCGTTAATCCGTCATCAACTGAAATAATTACTCTACTCGTTACTCGATTTAATTCTTTAATGACAAAAAATAAAAAACAAAAAATATATTAGAGCAATTGACGATATTGGAGACGTTCCTCTGTCTTCCGATGTCCTCCCCCCACTTTCTGAGATCTTTTATTTATTTTTTGGTGTTAATTGGTAATAAATTAATGCCCTAATCACTTTATTTTATCCACTAAGTAACTGATAATAAGGATCACAATTCATTGTCACTGGTGGAACACTTAGTTCTTGCCTTCATCACTGAATTTGCACGTTGGGCGTACAAATTAATCTCCATTTTAGCACTATTTACGACAATTATCATGCGAATTTTATTATTCAACACCGGAACGTTACCGATCTAATGGGGCTCGTTCACCTCGCGAGAGATGTTTTACGCAACACAAAAACACGAACTGGTTTGTTAGAGAGATGGGAGAGAGAGGGCTTTATCGTCCAGATGGTGGGAGCCAATTGGATGAAGGTGGGAGGCTTGTGTAGGGATATTTTGGAGGCTTCCGTTTGGGGAATTTTATAAACGAATTATCTCGAATTCTTTTATTTCTCCATTGACAAATATATATATAATAATTTTTGGCTGAATTTAGTTCATTAGTTTTATTATTATTATTTTATTTCCCACAGCTGGTGCTCGGCTTGGGAATATTTCCAATTTTTTAGCTGGAATATTGTCTTTCTTTCAATCATTTTTCTCGCAAGTATTGAAAAAATTGGGTTATTTTTTTTGTTTGTTTGTTGTAAACCGAAAAGAATATAAAAATTATTTTGGTTTTTAAAAAAGGGGGCAACGTTCGTTATCCGGTCAATAAAAATATCCTCAATTTTTTCTCAATCAATTGTGAACTTTCTTTATTACTCGTTTTTGTTATTAATTTTGTTCTATTCACTTATTTTTCATGACTGAAATACTCACTCAACAAATGGATTTCGAGGGAATTAAATTGTTCATATACTTTTGTGGTTTTTCTCCAACAATTATCCAACAATATTCAAAGAAACTATGAAAAAGGGAATTCCCAAAAAATTGTTATTTTTTCTAATGCCTCTACAAAAATTAATAAAAGAGAATTCATTCCAGAACGTTTTTTTACGAATTCCATTAAAATAAGATTTCCTCGATTTTAATTTTTCGCTGGACTGTTAAATAACAAAAACAAATGTCACTTTTTTTAGAATCACAAAAAAATAGTCAAGGATAAAATTGTTTACTCACTTCTTAAAATCCATACCAAGAAACCAAAGTTCAATGTCCTCCTCAAAAAAAAATTCTCAAAATATTTTCTTTGTAAATAAAAAAAACTCCCCCCCCCCCCCCCGCCCCCCGCAAGCCGTAAATAAAAAATGACAGAAAAAATCCCTAGGCTCCATAATTGGTACTCCCCGGATAAAGAAATTTCCATATCGCCATATTATACTCCAGAGAAGTTATCAGTAATCCCACCTCCACCCTCACGTTCCCAAAATGTGCTTCCAATTTTTATCAACCGTTCCGAGACTATGAAAATTCCAATAAGTAAATAAATCAATTCAGTAATTTCCATAATTCATGACTCGAAGCATAAACTGACAATGAGGCTATCGGTAAAAATCGAATTATCTAAAATCGAGTTTGTCGTCTTGGGTAATCACTGGCGAAATATTTTCCCAGTTGATCAGCATCACGTCAGCTGTGACGTGTAGCAGATGGCAAGAAGAAGTCTGGCTGTGAGGAAAGTTGGACGTGTTGATATGACAAGTAGTAGTGTAGGTAGTTGAAGAGGGTTTTTTTTTTTTTGATGAGTATTTTGTTGGGTTCGGAGAAGGCCTACAGCCAGGACACAATGGGCTTGAGAAATTTTGGAGGCATCAGATGGTGGTTCAGGTTCACTGTAATTGCCCTAGCTGTTGTTTTTCTCTGGATATTCGTGAGGAATGACACCTTTGATGAGGTAAATCAGAAGTTTTTCTGGGTGGATAAAGAGATCTTGATGGGGGTTTTGGGGATTTCATGGGGAATCCGTGGACTTGGAAGCAAATGTTGATAAACATTTTTTGTAGACAATTTCATAAGCTACAACAAAGATTTTGAGACATTTTATCCTAAATCCACTCATTAATAAGATAATTAACAAACTCTGAGAGAGGTTTACATGGCCTGAATAATTTTTCGACTTGACAAGCTTCATTAATTGAATAATCTACAGAATGAGTACATTTGAGAAAAAATGTCATAAAACACTTTTTGCAGAGAATTTCATTTTCTGCAAAAAAGATCTACAGACATTTTATCGTGAATCCACTCGTTGACGAGATAATTGAACATTTAATTAGACGAATCTTTTCCTCTGATTTATTTTTGGATTTTTACTTTCGGAAGACAGGATCTCTTTTGAATTCTCTAGAGTGTCTTCTCCCCGAACTTTGATTATTCAATAACTGAAATACAGGTGAAAAATGCTGACAAACTTTCCGTAATGCCAGTACCAAGGGCACAACACGAGAAAGTGAAAATTGTTGTTTATTACGAGGCCCTTTGCCCGGACTCGAGGAGTTTCGTCGTGAGACAAGTAGAGCCAACATATCAGAGTATACCCAATAATGTCGAGGTGCAGATGGTTCCATATGGCAAGGCTACGGTACGTTAACAATACTTACAGATTATCTGACGTGGCAAAATAAAAATACAATCAACTCTTTAAGTATTGCTCGACTATCTCTAGAGCTAGTGAAATGTGACAATAATTTTCTGAACTATATATTTTCTACGGGGATTTAATTTTCCTACGAAAAAATTTTTGCAAAATTTTATTGTTTAATTGACCTCTTTTAAATGTTTTAATTGAATTTTTCAAGACATTTCCTTTAATGTCCATTTTTCTCTAAATAAGAAAAAAAGTAGAATTTCACGTTTTTCTATTTTTGTCATTTAATTAATTATTAAATAATTAAAACATTAAACATTGAAATAAAAAATTAGGAGACGTTCTCAAAAGTGCCAATTGTGGATTTTGATTGTTCTTTTTTTCTTATTAATTTGTTTTCCATTATATTTATATTTTTTTATTTTTCGCGATTGAAGAACTTTTTTTAAAATGAATATCGCGGGGATTAAATTGTTTATGTCTTTTTTTTATGTTTTCTTTCTATGAAAAATTAATTTGTCTACGAGAAACTTTTGCAAAATTTTCCTGTTTTGAATTCTGACAAAAAATTGCCTTTAATGCGCAAAATTTTCCTCTCAGTAGGCGAAAAAGTAGAATTGCCCGTTTTTGATATTTGTCATTGCATTAATTACGAAATAATCAAAAAATAAAAGTTCCAAATGAAAAATTCCTGAGGCATTTTCAAAAGTATCTCCCCAAGAGTGTCGAACGGCCGAAAATTTTGGAAAACTCCCAACAAATGTTTAATGATCTAAAAGTAATGATATTAATATTGAATTAAACTTCTCAGACAATTACGGGACCAGACGGCTACACGTTTAATTGCCAGCACGGCCCGAGAGAGTGCGAGGCCAACACATTTCATGCCTGTGCCATTGATGTGATAAAAAATCCAAGTGATCAACTAAAATTTCTAGCCTGCATGATCGAGCACAATACCTGGCCCCAGAACATCACGCGCACCTGTGCCGACAAGCTTCACATTGATGCTGAGCCAATATTTCAATGCTACCGGAGCCCCCGAGGGGCCGAACTATTAGCCAAGTACGGGGAAATGACGCACTCGCTGTCACCACCTGTCACATTTATTCCTACAATAACTATTGATAATGTGAGTAAATAGGAGAGTTTAATTAATGAGATTGAGTGAATCAACAGAACTATAAATTTTCAACTGATTGAGGAAACAGAATGAAAATGTTTGAGTTGGAAGTTACGATGTTTGAGTAACTGCGAGGGATATTTTTTTTCCTCGTGATTAATCGGCGTATTCAACCCAAAATGTCTCATGATTTTTACATTATTTAATTGCCAACAAAGAACCCTCTCTATTTTAAAATTTTACGTGATTTTTGTGCTGGTAGTTTATCAATTGTCGTCTTTACAAATGAATTTAGAGTAAAAACCGCGATAAAATTGTTCATAGAAAATTAAATTTACTACAAAAAATTTTTACACATTTTTCTTCAAATACGAAAAATAACAAATGGTAGAATTTTACGTGGGATTTTTTTTTCGGGATTAATTGACGTATTCAACCCAAAAACGTCGTTTTATGATTTTTGCATTATTCAATTGCCAACAACAAACCCTCTCTATTTTATGATTTTTATAATTTAAATTTAATTATCTAATTATCTCGTTGACAAATGATTTCAAACGAAATTTTCCCCAAAAACTTTGTTACACATATTCCCCTAAATAATAAAAAGAAAAATTAGAATCCTCCACGATTTTTGTCTTGCTAATAAGTCAATGATCTCGTTAACGAATAATTCCAGAAGAAAATCTCCAGAAAACTTGAGATACAAACTTTAAATGATTTAAACGAGATACAAACCCAAAAAATCCTGAAGTATTATCAAAAATGTCTACAGCTTCCAAAGCCCCTGGAGATCTTCACCAAAATTTTTCGGAGTCAGTGCAATAATTACCAGACCCATGAAAAAGTCAATGAATCAAATCACCTTCAGTACCTTCAGCTGACAGGAAAAAAAATCGTGAAACCGATGATTTCCACTGCCTAAATCATCTCCAAAAATAACCAGAGCTCTTGTTCTGTTTCAGGATGCTGGCAATCAAATAGAAATATTGAAAAACTTGTTACACGCAGTCTGCAAGCGATATAAAAATGTACCTGCTGGTTGTCACTGACCGCATTGAATGCCAAAAAACCCCTGTAAACCTGAATTATCAATGTTGAGAGATAAGACGATTAAACCAATCAATTCCACAAAATATCAAATATTTACAATTTATCACGAGTGAGTTGGATACACAAAGGAGAATGTATTAATAAGTATTCTGTAAATATAATTATCGTCAAAGTTAATCAATTGTTAATTGTTGTTGTCGCTGATTGATTTAGTCCAGTAGTTGATAGTTGTCCAATTTTTCACTGGAGTAGAAGCCAGCCCTGACCTGCCTCCCCCCAAAAAACCTCCCATTGAGATCCACAACCGCTTTTATAGCACTCTCGATTCTCTTGAACTCGACAAATATTCGAACTGCCTCCTCTGCCTGGACGTCAGGCACTTCCTGAATTACCACTCGCGCCACGTCTCCATATTTCGTGTTACACTCGTCTTTAACTTCGGGCTCGAGGTCGTTATCCACTTCTCCGGGGCCTACCATATTCCTGAGGAGTACCACCTGTGGACAGAATCGATTAGTTCCAGCGAGAACATGTTCCTTAAGAGGCTAAGAAACTTGTCATCCAGGGGGAAAAAAAAAAACTAGATTCCAAGTTTTTTCCTCGTAAGACGAGTAATTTGTAAAGCTCAAAGTCTACTCAATTTACTTCTTACTTAACGCAATTCTTGTTGGTATCTACAGTCTAAGAATTTTAATTCTGCTAAATAATTGTTTTTCTACAAAAAAAACTAGGTTCCTAGTTTTTCCTAGTAAGACGATTATTTTTCAAAAGGCAAATTCTTATTTAATTTTCATCTTGCTTAAATATTCTTAATTAACTTAATTCTTGTCAGTATCTATAGTCTAAGAATTTTGATTCTTTTTTCCCACTAAAAAAAATAGATTTCTAGTTTTTTGTGTTGTAAGACAATTATTTTTCAAATTCACATTCCTACTTAATTTAAATCCTACTTGAATTAATTCTTGTTGGTAGCTATAGCCCAAGAATTTTAATTCCGCTAAATAATCGTTTTTCCACAAAAAAAAAACTCGATTCCTAGTTCATTCCTTGCAAGACGATTATTTTGCAAAATTCACATTCTTATTTAATTCAATTCTTGCTTAACTTAATTCTTGTTAGTATCTATAGTCTAAGAATTTTGATTCTGTTAAATAATCGTTTTTTCCACAAAAAAAACGAGATTCCTAGTTTTTTGTATTGTAAGACAATTATTTTTCAAATTCACATTCCTACTTCATTTAAATCTTACTTGAATTAATTCTTGTTGGTAACTATAGCCCAAGAATTTTAATTCTGCTAAACAATCGTTTTTCCACAAAAAAAAAACAAAATCCGTAGATTTTTTCTTGTAAGACAATTATTTTTCATATTCACATTCTTACTTAATTAAAATCTTACTCGAATTAATTCTTGTTGGTAACTATAGCCCAAGAATTTTAATTCTGCAAAATAATCGTTTTTCCACAAAAAAAAACAAGATTCCTAGTTTATTCCTTGCAAGGCGATTATTTTGCAAAATTCACATTCTTATTTAATTTAATTCTTGCTTAACTTAATACTAGTTAGTAGTTTTTAGTAAGAGATTTATTTGTCACATGTATACCCTTTCGGGTTTTTACATTCTTATTAATCCCCTCCCTACCCCTTATAATCTAAAGTACAATATGCAAATAGCAGGTACATTCTGTGGAACTTTGGTGCAAATAGCATCAGAACTAGATTACATTAAGTAATACTAGTTAGTATCTATAGTCTAAGAATTTTGATTCCGTTAAATAATCCTTTTTTCCACAAAAAAAACTAGCTTCCTAGTTTATTCCTTGTAAAACGATTACTTTAAAAAATTCACATTCTTATTTAATCTAATTCTTGCTGAACTTCATTCTTACTCAACTTAAGGGCCGGAAAAAATAATTTCTCACCGCGAAATCACCGACCCTAATTACCCGTGGAATAATGATCAAATCGTCAACAGACCTACTTTCCGACATGCAGAACTCATGCCTAGAAGTCTGTAATTCGGTTTGCGTATGATTTAATAATTATTTCTCTTGTAATTAGTCACGGTGACCTCGAGGTTATGAATTATGACACCCAATCCTTAATTCTTGTTGGTACCTATAAACTAAAAATCTTTATTCTGTTAAAAAATGTTTTTTTCCACAAAAAAAAAGATTAAAAAATAGATTAAATAGGTAAAAAATAGATTTAGAAAATTGAGCGATGATTTTCCAATTACCTTGCTAGGACTCTTCATAATTTCCGTGATACTGGGCTCCTCGCTGCCAACCTGACTGCCACTGGGAGGTGATGGCACCAGAGGAGGAGGTGGCGGCATCAGCTGTTCCCTCTCACCCACGATCCTCCCGCCGCGTTTGCTCGTCTTCTCAACTTGAAGAGCGACACTCATTCCCTGCTCCTTTTTCCCCAAGCCCTGGCCCTCCTTGAACCCATACTTCGCCATTATCTTCGCAGCGACTGAGGACGTAGCATACCCCAGCCCTCCACCTAAACAATAATTCAAGTTCATTGAGTGCGAAAATTGGATATTAAAAAGTATGAATTAGGATAGGATCTAAATAAAATATTGCAATTGTTAAAATCAGGGCAGGACAGAATTACCACATGTTGGATTGAATTGATATTATCGAATTTATAAAAAAAAAATTTCCTGTCCTCACGTATACCCTTTCGGGTTTTTACGTATTTACCCTTCCCGCCCCCGACCCCGCCTAGGACCAAGGAAAAACCTCACCCTGAGGGGAAAACCTTGGCCAGGTACACCCGTCCCTTTTACGAGACTACCGCTCGGTAGTGAATCGTGAGATCAGAGTGCTACAAATTTTTACAAATTTTGAAATTTTGACTGCCAGTGACGGGAAACGAAGCCGGGTTATCGGCATGCCAGTCTAGCACTTTTTTTTTTGTTTAACCAAGTTTTTTTATTCAATAAACAATCAATATTTACAAACCTCAAAAACTAGTATGAAAAACAATGGTTTTATGACCGGTATTATAATTTATTAGGAAAACTATGGCCTATAGAGGCTTTCGAATTTAATATATTTTTGTTATAATAATGAGGTATTTCACTTAATATTTCTTATAATGAGGTATTTCACTTAATATTTCTTAACAGAGATTTATGCGGTTTTTTTTCCTGCAATTTATATTATTTCCTTTCTAGTGCCCAAAAAAAGGTTTTTTTTTAATCGCTCATTTGTGAAAAAAAGGGGACAACAGTATTTGCTTATTAATAAAATTAAAGGATTGTAATTAATTTAATTACGTTAAAAGAACTAAAAAGAAAAAGAAGGGGAAAAAAATAATCCCCCCCCCCTAACTCCAGGATCCTATTAATAATGAATTTTTCAATATTTTTTCATACAGATTGATTAAATTTTAAGAATTTTTATCATTTTTCTAATGATTTTTCGTAATTCTAGGGTGGGCGGAGATCATTTCTGATGAAATTACATCGAGTTCTATTGCAATTTTTATTTTTATTTCTATTATTTTGTTCATAAATCTCAAGATGAGTTTTTAGTGCTCTCATGTGTTTGTCATCATCACTAAGCCACCATAATTTCTTCTTGATTCTTGAAAAGTCTTCGTAATCACATTTTGGAATGTCTCTACAATATAGGAAATCTGAAGTATCGCCAGTCTAGCACTCTAACCGCACGGCCACTATCGTCGGTTTATCGAATTGATACAAAGAATTTATAAATTAAAAACAATTTTAAGCCTTCCGAAGGGAAGGTTCCGTACGTCTACCTAAGCCTGAAAAATTACAAATTCTCTGTCTTGATGTGATCAATTTATTCAAGGGGAAACGACATCCCAGTCTCTACAAAAAATCTGAGAATTCTCTTCTTCCTCATCATTAATTTTTCGTGATAAAATTACTTCATTGATTGTATGAGGTAACGATCGAGTTGAAGAAGGATTGCCATAACAAAAAATTGATAATTGTGGGGGACAAGACAATCCTCAAATTAATTATCGACACATGAGCTCCGTTTCACCTGAGGCAATCAGATCCCAACATTAGAAGAGTCCTTTCCGACAAGATAAGTTCAAAAAAATCAACAGTTGACTCTTTTTTTGGACAACAAAAATCGCAGGCGCTACCTTACCTGTTCACAAAAAAATATGGCGCAAGGTGAAACAAAAAATAAAATGCCAAACAACTCTCAACAGTGGAAATAAGGACCAAAAATGTGAGCCTCTCATTATTGAACATTCGACAAGATAACATACCTCTTGGTCCCACTGGAGCGGACACCGGAGCAGGCGAGGACGTCAGATTCTCCGAGGACTCCTGGAGCGACGGAGGGGGGGCTATGGCGGCCCCTCCGGTGACACCCCTGGACGCCGTCGACCTCTCCTCGTCCCTCTCAGGGACTACCATCGTACTATTGGGGCTTGACGGCACCTGGGGCTCCTCGAACCTCGTCACCTCGCGTCTCCTCTTCCTCTGCTCTGCCTCCTGATCATACTCCCTGTCTCTGATGTCTCGCAACTCCTTCACCACTTTATCGTACTCGTTCGGCCACATGGGGTCGTACTCGTTCACCACGTTCCAGTCGAATTCACCGGAAGTCGCTGTATTGTTGGGAATTGCCGAGGGGAAAATATTGTTGGAGGCGTCATCCTCACGCTCCGGCTCGCGGATTAAAGTGGTTTTTGATTTTAGGTCGATTACCGGGGGGAGAACTGCCGTTGCTTTTCGGTATTGTTCTCGCTTTGGCTTCAAAATTAATTAGAGCAGTTTTTTCTTTTTATTTTGAGGGGCATTTTAATCTTCCGCTGGGCGTAGAATTTTTTAGCAGATAAAATGGAGGAATTTTTTGGAAATCAATGATTGAGGGTAGTCATTGATTCCTTCAGATTATGATTTCACATTTTTATTTGAGAAGCTGGTGATTATTCTGAGGTGTTTTAGCGGAAATAACTCGAGAATCGAGAAGACGATTCTTCAGTCTTGGTTTCGTGATATTTTCTTGGCTTGTAGAATTATCTGGTTAATGAGGGCTTCGAGAAGATAATCACAAAGAACATTTTTTGAAGAAAAATTAATTCTCTACAAACAATTCTCCAGACATTTTATCGGTAAACCAATCGTTCACCAGATAATTTCACAACTTGCCGACATGTGTGAAGTGCGTACTCCCTCAGGTCGTTCTTCATCAATGCCAAATGACAACAAAATATTCTCACCTCTTCCAACAATAATAATCATTCAGTTCCGTCAATAAAATGCCCAGCATTGAACCCCAATTCCCAAAAAAAATGGAAAAAGCTATTGAGAAACCAAGACAACACAAACTTGTCCCGGAATATTGAGGTTATCGACGAATCCTACCTGTGTGGTGGCTGCTTTCTTCAACTGCAACTGCGACTGCAGCAATTTAATTCCCGATGACCATCCGGCCACTTTATCCGACGCCCTGTGCTTATCAAAATCATCATACAACGACATTTCAACAATTATTCACTCAATAACGATTACTATCTCTCCACAATCATCACGAACATAACCTCCCGATACAAACACCCTCCGCCATTTTGATAATCATAACAATTGTCCCGGTGGAAAAAAAAATCGCTTCATTGTCGACCGCCGAAAGAATCTACGGGATCCGGCAGATGTCGCTACAGACAAAATAAAATCGTATGATTTTCGTTAAAAAAAAACAGCAAAACAAAAGTGTTGAATTGTTTTGCAGAAAAAAAACATCAGCAGTAACCAGAAGATAATGAAACGATATCTTACCCCCAAATCGAAATATCATTTTCCATTATCATTATCATTTATGCATTAAACATGAATAAAAACCGACGAAAGAAATACACATCCGCAATTTCCTGATGTGTCTCGAGATAAGCCCTCACTCGGTTCCTCATCATCATCAAATGAAAAAAAAAAATATATATTCCAAGCACCTCTCTTCAATTATCCCTCCACCGGCTTCAACTTCAACCGTTCATTCGTATTTTTTTTTTTTCACCTTTTTCTCTCCGTACAAAACTTGGAAAAGCGGAAATGTAATGGGTTTGCGTCACAATCAAAGGCGCCGACGGTGAGTTTATTTATTAATAGGAGAAGACCGAAAGATGTTGGGGAGTGGCATGTAGAATGAGAGAGGAAAGGAGGCTGAGAGAATTTGTAAGTATCATCCTACACAATAATTTCATTCTCTCACCTCGAAGGATTTTTTTTTCTCTCCTTCCGAGAAAAAAAATTTAACATGCACCTTTCACTCCCACTTTTGTCCGAATTATCCAATTCCTAATTTTCGGAAGGAGAGAATAATAATATTGAATAAGTAATAAAAATATATCACCATTTAATTTGTTGCAATCGTCATCAGCATCAAACCCCTCGTCACCTCATCCTGAGAAACAATAAAAACATTGAACATAAATAATAAATAAAAAATGCTTAAATATTCATTAATTCCGGTAAATACATCACCTGGAAACAAATATAAACAATCAAACAATCCCACAATAATCTAAATAACGACTAATGATCATTATTATTATTTGTTGTCATCGTCGTCTGCACTACCCCCTCATCTCCCCCAAAGACAACAAAAAAATCGGTAAATGATCATCAATATCAGACAATCGATCATTCAACCAAAAAAACCCTATATTTTCTCCATAAAATTCAGGCTTTCCGTTGGCACTGATCCCGTCCCGAAGGAAGAACTTCGCAGCTCCGGAATCGCCAACCGCTCCCTAAATTTTCTCGAACAAAAAACAAAAAATCTAAACAACAATAAACACACAACAACAATCCCAAAGACAATTTAATTCCTTGCAATGGTACTCCGTTGCACCACCTCCCCATATCCCCCAAAGAAACAATAAAAAATCCCTAAATGATCATTAATTCCGGACAATCCATCATCCTAACAAAAAAAAACCCCTATTTTCCCCCTAAAATACAGACGTTCCGCTGGCACTGACCCCGTCCCGAGGAAGAACTTCGCAGCTCCGGAATCGCCAACCGCTCCCTAAATTTCCGCGAACAAAAAACAAAAAATCTAAACAACAATAAACACACAACAACAATCCCAACGACAATTTAATTCATTGCAATGTTACTCCGTTGCACCACCTCCCCATATCCCCCAAAGAAACAATAAAAAAATCCCTAAATGATCATTAATTCCGGACAATCCATCATCCTAACAAAAAAAAAAAACCCTATATTTCCCCCATAAAAGACAGACAGTTTCGCTCGCGTTAACGTCATCCTTTTTACTCGTATTCGTATTTTCATCCTCTCTTTGCCCGTTAGTACCACTCTTTTGCCAAGCAGCTGGGATTCTCTGTTTTTCCTTCACTTCCCCACCCCTGCCGTCGCCCCCCTCCCTCCACCATCTTTTTTTCACCTTTTTATTTTTTTAACCACGGTGAATTTCATGCCGCGTAGTTGTCCCTCATGTTATCTCTCTCCTTTCACAAAACCCGTGAGTAATGTTATCTCCTTTTTCCCCGGGGTTTCTCTCGCGCGGCAGCAAAACGACGGCAGGAGGAGGTTGACGATGGTGGGGCGGCGGAAGGGGGGCAGGAGGAGGGGTAGAGGGCTTGGACGAGCGCTTTGTCGGCGCCCGCGGCTCAGATCAAACGTGCCGACATACTCCCTCTTCGTCTCTCTTTTTTTGCCCTCCTCCTCTCTCTCTATTTCTCTACCCCCCCCCCCCCCCCCACCCCCCGACGGCCGCGGGGCCCCACCACCGCGTTTTGAAAAAGTGTAGACGCCCCTTTCCGGCAAACCGCACAACACTCTCTGTACTTGGCTGACTGCGAGAGAGCGCCTCACCAGGGGGAACGTAGGCCTCGAAAAACCCGATGCACCGAATGCTTGAAGTCTTCTGTGTGTTGGTAAGCCCGTGGTGAACACGGCCTCGCCGGTAAAACCGTATTATAGGCCTTATCCTATATCCTGTCCTACGGAACGGCCCACAACAACACCAGGCTGCAGTCGTTGGGCCCTTGGGGCCCATTTTAGGATTTTTTGTTTTATTTTTTGGGGATTGAGGTTTTTATTTTGGATTGATGATTGGAGGGGAGGGGGGATTGTTGTTTTCGGTTGGGATGGCTGTCGGTGGGGATTTTTGGGGATATTGTTGCAGGCCTGCAAGTTGTTTCTGGGGAGAAATTTATTCTAATTTCTTTAGGTGATAATATGGGAAAATTTAGTTACACTGGTTTTTTAAAATTATATCTAGGGAATTCTTTTTCTACGGCAAGATTTTCTCGGAGTTTTTTTTCTAGGGGAGGAAGTTCCATCTGGGGATTTTTTTTTCTAGAAGACTGTTCTTGTTGTGATCTTTGATAATATTGTAATGTTTTGATAATGTGATTATTATGTAGTCTTGTTTATTGAATGATATCGTCCATTTTCTATTTGAGATCAATTGAAAACTCTTAATTTACTATTTCGACGACCGGTTTCCGCTTCAATGACGTGAACCTAGACGAAGCGGCAACTTCGAGAAATAATGTCATGACGTTATATGCTTATGCCGGGAGAATAGACGAATGAGCCATCAGGCGTTCGAGATATTTACGATAGCGATTCGATATTTATGCGATACGATTTTTGAGAAATTTCGTCGAGTCGTTTATTTATCTTCTGAACAAGTAAACTAGTCTGACGGGCCGTCCGGGCGCTCTCCATGCCGGGAGAATAGACAAATGAGTCATCAGGCCTTCGAGATATTTGCGATATAAATTCGATATTATCGATTCGATATTATCGATTCGTATGCCTCTATTTTTGAGAAATTTCGGCATGACGTGCTCCCTGATACTAAGAGTACTAAAGAACTAAGAGGACTAAGACCAGCCGACGGTGAGCCGATACTGACCCAACGTCGGCCGACCACTGGCTGAAAGTCGGCTACCTCAAATCTTCTACCAGGGTGTCACTTTGAAATAATAAAAATTATATCCTGGCATATCTCGTTTTCGGCACCTTCTTGCGGCGAGTTCTCCCTTGTGGCCACCATTCCACTTAGTAACCACACTCAGTGCTGCTTAGCTTTCCATGACTAAAACCCGTAATTCGGAATTATTCTGATCCTATTCAGGACTAAGGACCCGAGCACAATAGATCACATGATGAGCAAGAAACCCATATTAGGCGCGGGGCAGATGCGGTCGAGCGTTCATCAAACAGTAGAAACTGGAATATCCCGACAATTCTTTCTTATATATTTTCAACTCAACGCCCGTCCTAATCCCCAATCAAGATTGCAGAAAAAAATCGAACGATTTCATACCGATTCTCCCGTGAATATCTCTGCCAGTAACAGATCCACGAAAAAAAGGGTAAAAACCTTTATAGTGAAGAATAAAATTCCCCACAAAAAAAATCTAGTGACAAAATTGCCTAAGCCCCCACCTTTCGAAGATATCGCCAGAAGAACCGGGACACTCTTCGATTCTTCTGGAACAATCTGGCGGTTTCTGTCCTCCTCTTGTCCCTCTTCATCTTCTCTCCAGTTACGACTGGAGCTTCGACGGGTAAATGACTCTTCGTCATTGTTCGCTCCTTCATTCAGTCAAAAAGGATGGGATAACCTCCAAATATCCAACAAAAGTCCATTTAACCTCTGAATAACGACTGAAAACAGCCGATTTTGTGGGATTGTCTCGTTGTCCATGATCATCTGTCATAAAAATAAATTGTCAATGAAATTCTCGGGTCGATCCTAACCTCAAAACTCTACTTTACCGATCGCAAAAACCTGAAGACTCGGTTTTCGATCTCAACATCCACCGGCTGCAATATTTCCCCAACTTTTTCGGACTTTTGATTCTTCTTTTTATCTCATTGTCTTCCCTCCACCCCGCCGCCATGTATTCCAGCCCCCCCGCCCCCCCTCTCCATCGCCGCCCAATTCGTCTCACTCCGTCTTTCCGCATATTCGCTCCCACCCCGGGGTTCGTCTCACTCTAGCTTCAAAAAAAGCGAGACTCGACGCCGACTTTCCGACAAAGGAATAAAGGAAAAGAAACAACTAGCTACGGGTATAGGGAGAGGATGGCATGGGGCAAGAGAGCCTCCACGGTATGGCTGCCTCGAGACTTCAGGCCTTCTCTTCGCGTTTTATCTTCCACTTCTCTCTCTCTCTCCCATTTGGATGGAAGGGAATGGGCGCTTACCGCACCAGTGGCGTAGTCGCATGTGGAGTTGTTGTTTTTCAACGTAAACATCACTGAACTCTCCATTATTATTTATTTTCAATGGATAAGAGCATTAAAAGTTAATTGGGCGAACTGAAAAAAAAATTTCAGGAGATTCCTGGATCAATTTTGCAGAAATATAGGGTCTAGTATGTTTTGGTAGTTATGGGGTTTTTACTCGCGTGCAGTTGGCAGACAGCTGGACTGGTCAACCACGTGAAAAAGGAAAATCCGGAAAACTGGGGGTGAAGTGGATAAATGCCTAGGGATTTTTCATTTCTGCAAATTTGGGGAGAAATCAATGCCAGTCCGCGGACAAAAATCGTGAAGAGTAACTGAAAAATCATTTTTTTTTCTTATATATCTGTCTCAGGAGATAATGCGCTAATGCTACGAATATTAAATATTTATTATGGAAATTTTTTAAAAATTGGAAGAGTATATTTTTGAGAAGAATTCGGGTCTAGTGTATTTGAGGATACGTGTCCTAGGGAATTTTGCTGGGCTAGAGTTGGTATCAGTCGACAACAAAGACTGGCCAATGATACGACAAAAAAAATCCCTAGGGCATTAAAGGATTTTTTCCGTGAAGATCTCCAGATTTTTTTCCGCAAGTTTATAATTTTTTTTTATTCAGGATTAAATTGAAAATATCAAAACTTCATTTTTTGCAGATTTTTTTAGATAAGAAAATCAATGAAATTTCGCCTTTTCATAAATTTGGAGACGTGTCCCCACGTATACCGGAACGAGAAAATCTAAAGTCCCTAGTGTTTTTCAATCGAGATTTTGACCTGAAATCAAAATTCATGGCATTCAAAATAAAAAAAAAACTCGACTGACTAAAAAATTCAAAATATTCCCAACAAACCAATTCTCTTTAAACTCCACAAGCGTTAATTTCATCTCTTCCTATAATCTCAAAAATGTTAAAACCCCGAAGAATGCCCCCCCTCCCCCTCCGGCCGCTTATCACCACACATTTCATTCATACCGCGGGTCCAGAAATTGCCGACGCCCGTGTATTCCTCAGAAAACACCGCTAGATAATAGCCCATGGTACAGTCCCCTCAAACAATCCCCTCCATTTCCCCATTTCCACATTTGCCCTCGGCACCCGTCGCCCCACCCCAAAACGCGAGAGCAGAACT
>JAPYZN010001793.1:0-18957 GCA_030522865.1 Psyttalia lounsburyi | reverse complement strand
TTAAGTTCTGTGGCCTCCTAACAGACTGCGTTGGTGGCGCTTCAATTTGTTTCACCGTTTTCTCCCGATGCTCTATCCAGTGGTATATAGAGATCAGTGCCCCGACACCTCGAGGCGCCACGTCCTGGACAGGTCCTAGAGGCCACGCTGACGAGCGTGACGTATAGGACCACGTGACAGGAGGAATCGGCATCAGCCCTAGCAACAGGGCACTCACTCTCACTATCGTTCGGATCATCTACCTAGTTATTACGGAAATCGTCCGCTCTACTTTTGATTACCTTTTTGCTCGGATACATTCTTTGCTCAATCATTATCTTTACTTCTACTTTAATTAATCACAATTCCGAAACTGGTCAGGTGTTTTTTCGTTAGTTATCTATTTTCTTGTGACACTTAATTTCCAAATACATTGACTTATTATTTGTGAAAACCCACGTGCAGTGACTAAATCATTTTCGGAACCCTTCATTCACTCATCCTCACCCACAAAACACCCATCATCGCTCATCCCACCAACCCAGGCAACTCATCCAACACATCCCCATCCTTTTCCATCCCCATATCTCTATACTCCATACATCCCCACAGTTTTCACCGTGATCTCCATCAGAAATAATTAATAATTGCCTAATATTTATAATTGCCTGTATAGGTCCTCCACCTTAGCTCGCCTCGTCTTACCCCATACCTTGTTCACCAGCTGTGACGTCGTTCCTGCTAGTTTCCTGGTATGTGTGTTGAATTGGTTTCTTGGGATGAACCATGCTCCCAGGTATTTAAAGCTATTGACCACTTCCAGTTTTTCGCACTTTGTATTTCCACTCCTATTTTCTTCGTCGTCTCCCGTTCCTAAACACCATGATGTTTCTCTTCTCCACACTAAGCTCCATTCTGTTTTCGTCGGACCATTTTTCTACCTTCTTCAGCATTTTTTGCAGTTTCTTACCATCTTCCGCTACGATTGCTGCGTCATCCGCATATAGAAGCGCAAACATCTTATTTCCTTCTCCGTGACCAACCGCAGAACCTCCGTCCCCTTTCCTTCTTAGGTACTCCTCTAGGTCAGGCGTCGGCAAACTCTGCGGGATACGGAGCAACCTCATAAAACTCAATCAGGAAAGTAATAAATTTTATGGCCCTCCCAATTATCAGGGCACTAGTAAGATTCTAGTACGATGAGGAGTGGGGGTGACAAAGGCAGACTAGTGGGGAGCACGTAAAGCGCCCTACGTAGTCAATGTTAAAAATAATAATCCTCAAAACTTCCAAAATTGTCTGTTTTTTAAATAAAGAACATTTTCTTCATTTGAAAAAGCTATGAAAATTCATCAGCTTGACTTTCACTTCAATTATTTTCAAGTCAATCTTCCCAACAAATTAGCCACTCATCAATTGGAAAAGCCCCCAATGCATAATCGGAACTGGACAAGCGATGTTTTTAGCGCAAATTTCATGTAAATTGAGAATAATTATAATATTGAGAATAATGGGAGAACTTATAGGACATCGTAGCTTTTTTAAAATCACGCAAAGAGGTCCACAGTGAATCGAGCGATTTTGGATGGCTATCGAAGCTTGCATTTACTGCTGACTTGACAGAGAATCTTAATTTCTATAATAAAGAGATGCAAGGTGTTAGCTGATGTCTCTGGCAGCATCTTCAAACCCTTAAAAATTAAAAATCATGCCTAGCCTTCACAATCGTTAAATTCAATAAAAATTCAATTCCTCCAACATTTTCGCGTTTACCAAGTTTTATTGAAAAAGAACACAGCGATGCACTGGACTTCGAAATTTTTTCAAAATGCATTATTGAACTTTCAGATAATAATAATTCAAGATTCGCAGACACAATTGAAACGGGAAAAATTATTCATTTTTTGCGTTCCCCTTTCAAACTAGACGGGAATACGGGAGTATAAATGAAATAATATCTCCCGAGCTTCACAACAGGGCCAACCCTGGTTGAACCTTGTATTACCGAGCCTCGGTAGTCGTAGCGTCGACCAAGCTTAGATTCGTGTTAAAATGAAACCCGTCCCAAGCCTGAATACGGTAGCTTTTTCTTTATATCAAGCCCTTCTACCAAGCTTGTGCCAAGCCTGGGGCCAGACTGCGCCCGGACTTTATTGCCATAGAGTATTCCCAATAGTCAATCGATCGACTGATAGAAATATTCTATGTCTGGATAGGGTGAAGATAGGTTTTCATTGAGGGCTTGCATGTGAGGCATTTTACTCAAAGCTACTCAAATGAAGTAATAATTACTATTAATTACTAGTTGATAATTGCTGTAAGATGAATATTATGAACAATATAAAGTGAAAAAATTGTTTGAAAATTTCAGGAAACACCAAATTATTTTCCTGCAGAAAATTAATCGATAACTAGTACTTTAGAATGGCCCTAAAATTTTGTTGAATTAACCCTAGTGATCTGGACAATAAACATTCCTTTTGAAGAATCGATTTTTTAGTCCCAAAATTTTTTTAAGAAAATTTCTTTTTCTTGCAGTAATAATAATAATTATTATAATAATCATTAAAATCTCTAGCTTTCTATGCATGTACATTTGATTTATCATTGTCAAATATGATTAGTAAAACAAAAAGTTGTCATTCATATGGGCCACATTAATTACTGTCAATAAGAATTGCGTGCGATAGCTCCGTGGTAATGCGTTAGATTGCGACTCCGTAGGTTGTAGGTTTAAATCCCCTCGATAGCAAAATTTTAATTTCTATTTATAGGTTATTTAGGTAGGAAACGATGGTATTTAAGTTGAGTGGCTTTGGCGAGTTGAAAAGAAACAGTGTTTCATGGAAAATTAATATTTTTTAAACTTTCTCATATAAAAAATACCGCACTTTTTATTGGCCCCTGTCGGTAACTACCAGTGTCCCCCTATTTTAACGTGGAAAGAGCCTGTTTGGAAGACTGAGACTTTAACGCCGTACGCAACACAGAGATTAAACTGCCCGTCTCAAGTTCGGTCCATCCTACAAAATCGAGCTCGGCCACTGCTTCGCAATCAAGGGTGGCTTGACTCTCATGTTTAAGCCTCATCCAATCTTGGTTTCGAAGTTCGGATGAGTCTTGGACACCAACCCAATACCAGGTTTCAATACCACGTCTGGTCCGACGTCACTATCGGAAGTTTATCCTATCTGAATCCAGGCTTGGATAGCAAGCCTCATCCAAGCTCACCGGAGCTTGGAAGTAGGTTCGTCACTTCCTACCTGGGTAGGAAGTGACAACTTCAACAAATCAAGTGAAATATTACTTGTACTCGATTAAAATTTCTCCCAGGTAAGACTATAAAACCTTGTGTCGTCCAATCAATTTAAATCTCAGAAATTTTAGCGTTTTTTCACAACTAATTACGAATTACAATAATTTTAGGAACCCAAAATCTAGAAGACAATCGAACAATGTCTCATACTCAGACACTCTATCACAAGATTTTTCATTTTGTTATGATTGCTGCGATTTCTTGAATGGAAACTCTTAATATGTTATCGATGTAATATCCGGGTAGCGAAGACATTACCCAAATTACTTGGCTAATGTTTTTGTTTATCATCGGATTAATGACAAGTGACTTAACTGGAATTAAGATTTCCTAATATATTACCGACATTAGTCCACAGTTGAAATTGTAACAGGTGATATCGTTATTCCCTCGACAGAAAAACGAATTTTCTGGGTCTTGGAAAAAACTCCTTAAAGCAAGTGAATTATCGACGTAACCGTGAGTAATTGTTTATTTATAATATTCTTGCCGCATTCTCCTCTTTCGCTTATTCAACGTCGATATGATTTATTCAATTATTTATTAGCTTCCCGATATAGAGAAGTTATTTATGGTATTCTTGCATCGATATCTTTGCATCTTACACTCGGAAATCGTCAGTAAAAATTGCCTACCCGATTATTATAAAAATCTAAAAATCTTTAGCCTTATTTTTTTTAAGGGTTTTTACGAATTTTTAAATTGTGTGCAACTGCTGAGCGCATCGAAGAAGTCAGCGATGCTTCCTTCAGCAATTGTCTCAGGGGTAATGATGCTGATGATATTGACTCAAAGTAAGGCCGAAATATCAAAATTTCAATCTATACATAAGACACTGAGAAAAAATGTATAATTCTGTCCGTCTGATTTTCTTAAGATAATCGAATAACGAAAATTTACACACAAATTATAGTTTCAAGCTCTTGTAACACGGAGAGCAAAATATAATTTGGCCAAATATGGTTATTTTCGATGACCAAATGCTCAATATTCCTATAATTAAAGTCACTTTAAGGGTTTCGCGAGCTCAAAAAACGCTTTTTAATTTTCCGATAGGAAGTTATTGGTTTCACCCCGAAAATCGAAATTCATAATTTCATGAAATGTCGACGTTTCATGACCTTTGGAATTCTCCCGGATGTTGTTTATCAAGTTGTCTGTGTGTGTGTGGGTGTGTGTTTTGTTGTTTTTTTAACGTCTGTTCGGAGAATGCATTTACGCATCGCCGCCTGTTGCAGAGAATCCTAGGAATTTTCTCCAACAGCCGGGGTATGTCAGGCTCGAATCACTAGGACTTATACCGACTAAACTCCGCAGACGACTGACCTGTAAATCCTCCCGTGGAATGACCGCTAAGTATTACTTCGCGAAGGAATCACAGCACTTTGCTCTTTGCCCCTCTATCTCTTGGGCTGCCCCCTAACCTGCAACGATGATGTATGCGATTAGAAGGCTCCCAACAAGTATTCCTCACCTATGCAGAGGCCTTGTGCTTGCGTTCTTTCCTCAGCTCTTTGACGACTGTACCTGCGCAATGGTTCCTTGCCTCCCATGCTCTTTGCCATGACAGCATGACAACGATTAAGTTCTCCGGCACGATCTTCATTCCAAGATCGATTTGCCAACTGTGTCGACCTCGGCTGAAGCGAGGGCACGTAAAAAATACATGTTCCGCATCCTCATCCGATTCGACACAGATCGGACATTCCGAGGAATCTTCATGCTTTAATCTATGAAGATATGCTCGGAAATATCCGTGTCCTGGAAGCACCTGACTCAGATAGTAGTTGACTTCGCCATGGCTTCTACTTACCCCAGTACAAACATTCGGAATCAGCCGGTGGGTCCATCTCCCCTTGATATATGCCCAGCCTGCTACTAAGTCGGGCATCGATCATAACCCCCAGGTATCGAATGTACGCCTGCGAGGTAATTTCACATGACCCGACCTGCAACTTACTCGTCGTGACCTTTTTTCTGCTTGTGATGAGCACGGTCTCCGTCTTATGCTCTGCTAAGTTTAGTCCGACCGAGCTCATTCAGCCATTAATTGCCTTGAATGTCACGTCGAAGAAGGAGTTGTTTACCTCGAGGTATTTCCCCATAATAACTACGGCCACGTCGTCTGCAAAAGCCACGAGTTTAGTTTCCCGTGGCAGTTCCAGCTTCGACAGCCCGTCATAGATGTTGATGTTCCACAGTAAAGGACCCAATACTGAACCTCGCGGAACTCCTCCTGTGATTCTATTTTGTTCCAGGCCACAATCTGTATCGTACTCCAGGATCCTTTCAGCGAAATAGCTACGAACCATCCTCCGCAAGTATACCGGCACGTTGAATCTCACGAAAGCGTGCATAACACAGTCCGCCATTGATCGCCATTTTGAGCACTATATTGGGTATCCTATCAAGGCCAGGGGCCTTGGTGTTTCCTACTCTGCTACATGCTTCCATCAGCTCTTTCTCTGTGATCTGAGGAATTAAGTTTTCCGAGCATTTCTCCGATGGGTGCTGAAGCTCCGGTTGCTGTGGAACGAGCACCGTTACTATCTTCTTCAAGGGGTTAGGGGCAGTCGGTGATGGCATTGGTTGGCTGTTGAGCCGTGGATCGTCTTCGACTTCACCGAGGAGTTCAATCCAATATTTCTTCTTACTGGTCTTAATCGCTTTATTCAGCTCGTGGCGTACAGCTTTATATTGGACACTCCAGCTCTTCAGAGTTTGGCTTCTTACGGCCACGCTGCTTTCGCTTCCTAGCCTTTATGCACTCCTGTCGAACAGCGGCGATGTCGTCGTTCCACCAGTACACTGATGGCAGATGGTTTCCGCTACATTTACGAGGCATGGAGGCATCGCACGCCTCGGCGATACCAACAATCGGGTGATTCTCTAGAGCAACTAGGAATGTGTTGGGATCGAAGGATCTCACTTTCCAGCCAATTCTATGGGTTTTGCCCAGTGACGGTCTGTTCTTCTGCATGGTAGACATTTCACAGAAAACCGCTCGAGGGTCGCTAGCAGTGTAAATATCCATAACCCTCCAGGAGTAATTTTGTCTAGCAAGGTTACTGCTGACGAAGGTGAGGTCTACTGTTGAGATCTTATCTCCGCTTTCGAACGTAGATCCATCACCATTGTTCAGGGGAACAATGTCTAGTAAAGACATAGCCTCCAATAGCGCTTGTTCCCTCCGTTTTGTCTCGGTGCTACCCCAGTCGACTGCCCAGGCGTTGAAGTCCCCTGCGCTTGCCATAGAGAAGTGCTGCTTCGCGTCCTCAGTCAGTTGGTGCAGAAAATCCGTGAATTCTTCAAAGGTGAGGGTTGGTGGGGCGAAGCAGCTGTAGAAATAAACACCATCCAGCTTTGCTATCACGAAGCCAGCCTCATTTGTAGTGACAACCTTTTGGAATGGGTAAGTTCCACAAGACCAGATCACAGACTTATGGCTCTCATCCGTCTCCCATAACTGGGTGTACAGATGCCTATAAGCCTCCGAAACAATTCCAAGATCGATTTTCAACTCCCGCACAGTCTGCATAAGCAGATCATGTGCGGCCTCACAGTGATGGAGGTTGAGCTATAGTAACCGCATTAGTGTTTCTTGCTCACCTTCTGATGTGCCTCCCTGAAGACAGGGCATCTGCTGCTACCAGCAAGATGGGCACAGTCCTTTGATGGATCCCTTTCAGCACATAAAGCGCAACGGGCTTCGTTCTTGCAATCTACCACTTTGTGTCCATCTCTCTCACACTTTGTACAAAGCTTCGCTCTGTCTACTGAGCTCCTGTATTTCATGGCGACTTGTCCGTAGTGCCAGCACTTATAGCATTTGACCATTCTCTCCACCCTCCGGATCCGACAGTTCACCCATCCGATGCGAATCTTCCCTCGATCGCCCAGCACCTTCCTTGCTACTGCTGCACTTACTGTCACTGATGCAGTCTGGGTACCTCCGTAGGCCTTTCGATGTGACCTGACAGCATCTGGGGCTATCTGGCACTCTGGCCCGGCTGCATTTTTAGAGCCTCTAACACTTCCTCCTTCGTGGCCAACTCATCGAGATCCTTCATTTCGATTTCGTCCTGCGGGCCTTTGTTGAGGACGTCAGCCTCGTCTCCGAGCATTTCAGCTATCGCTTTGTGCAGGCCTTCAGCTTGGTTCTCTTTGTCCTTCGTGACGATGATCAGCTGGTCTCCTGTTGCCGTTTTGTGGATTTAATCGACGCAATCACGAGCCTGCTCGGTGGGCATCTCCTGCCGCGCCCGTCTAAATACCTCTGAGTACTTCTGTTTGTCCTTCCGGCGTATTAATAGCGCGTTGGGTCTTACCACTGGTGCCGTCTTCTTCACCTTCTTGCTGGCCTTAGGCTTCTCGGGCGGCTGCGCCTTCTGCCTCTTTCTCTTAGATTTGACCTCCCAGTGGGTTGGTTTAAGCGGTTGGGTTGATTGCTCACCGGCCACAACTTGGGCGACCTTCAATTCGCTTCCTTTCTTTTTCTTCTTTAGGTCCCTAGGGTCCGTTGGTGGCGATTCTCGTGACTTCTTCCTCTTCACCGTGGGAGCTTTACTGTTCGACAGAGCAGAGCTCTCATCCGCAAGCTCCGAGTCTACCGAGGTAGCAGTGCCCTCAGTGAGTGTTCGCGTCCTGGTGGCTGGAAAAGCTGCCGGTGTAATCGGCAAGGACTTCACCTGCTCTGCGTGGGCTCCACTTCGCCTCAGTCGTCTGGCGGAAGTGCTAATGGAGTTCACTAATTCTTTAGCATGAGCGTGAATACTCCGTTTCTCTCTCATATAGGCGATGACATCGTCAATGAATTGCTCATGCCTATCCCACAACTGGTCCCACTCCGTGCTCGCGCCTAGAGTTGCTTGTTGAGCATGGTGCAGTTTATCTCTCCTTGTAGCATGTAAGGCCAAGGAGTCCACCTTTAGGAAACGTGATGATTGGCTCTTTCCAGAATCCAAGGAGCCAACGTTGGCCACGGGGGCTTTCACCCGATCGGATCCAACGGCAGGATTTACCGCTATCAGAGGAGTTATCGCCTGGGATAATATCATTTTATCATCAGCACTGTCCATTTTTGATTGGGCTGTTAGCAGAGCCACCGCCAGGGCTGTTATAAGGAACCCACCCTGCGGTGTCATCGCCTAACGTACGTCCCCCTGCCCAACTAAGATGTTGGGTGTGAGCAGGAGGTTCCATCGGACTCTTCCTTCATTCTGGAGCGTTGCGCTGGCGTTCCTCCTTTCTGAGCTCCTTCATGACCTGAGCCGCAAAGTCGCTCGTGGCATCCCACGCTGCCTGTGACGACAGCATTGCCTTCATCAGATTCTCGGGCAGGATCGTGCCACCAAGTGTGGACTCCCACTCTAGTCGGTTCGATCTAAATCGTGGACACTCAAAGAACACATTCTCTGTGTTTTCATTAGCACCTGTACAGGTGGGCCAGTCGGGAGAATCCTCATGTTTGAATTTATGAAGATACGCCCGAAAGCACTCATGTCTGAAAGCATCTGCGTAAGGTAGTAGTTAACTCCGCCATGGTTATGGTTCAGCCAGACACCCACTTGCGGAATCAGGCGGTCCATCTTCCTTTAGTTGAGGCCTCTCACTTCCGTTGCCATCTATGGATGCTCTTCCGTTCTTCCTCTGCGTTGAGGGCTTCAAAACTCAGTGTTTCTGCGCGCTTTCGCCGATATAGGGATCTTCGTTCCTCGGCTAGCTCCTCTATGGGTAGCAATCCGGCGATGATACACACCGCATCTTCAGACACAATGCGGTAAGTGCTCGATGTTCTAAGCGCGCTCAGCCGGTATACTGAAGCTACCTTTCGCTTTGTTGTTCGCGTCTGAAGTGCATCACCCCACATGGAGATGGCGTAAGTGAGAACCGACGTAATCACTGCCGTCAGCAATGCTCGTCTCCGCTGCTTTGGACCTCCAATATTGGGCATCAGACGTGACAAGACTGCGCGAATACCGGATGCCCTAGTCATTGCTTGCTCCATTTGATGCTTGAAGTTAAGCCGGGCATCTATCATCACCCCCAGATACCGAATGTACGGTTGGGATGTGAGATTATAATTCACGACTTGCAGCGCGATCGTCTCTACCGTTTTCCTGCTCGTGATCTGCACAGCCTCGGTTTTGTGTTCAGCCAGGCTCAGATCTACTGTGGTCATCCAACTGCGGATCGCCTCAAAGGTGATGTCGAAGGCGAGTTTGATCTCCGCGAGTTGTTTGCCCACGACGACTACGGCTACATCATCTGCGAACGCCACCAACTTCACCTCCGGCGGCAATGTCAGCTTCAGCAGGCTATCGTACATGATATTCCAGAGAAGTGGACTCAGTACCGAGCCCTGAGGTACCCCTCCAGTGACTTTGTACTCCTTGGGACCATCTTCTGTATCGTACCTAAGTATCCTTCCGGTGAAATAGTTTCTCACCATGTTCCGCAGATATACAGGTACGTTGAATCTCATGAGCGCCTCCCGTATGCAGCCCTACCTGGCAGAGTTGAAGGCATTTTTAATGTCTAGCGTGACCACTAAGCAGTACTTCTTTGAGCCTCCGAGCCACCTCGCCCCTGAAATCGCTTCTTCAGCGATATCGATAACGAGGTTGATGGCATCGAGGGTGGATCTACCATTCGGGAACCCATATGGGTTATCGGATAGCAGCGGTTCCACAGCTGCTTCAGTTCTCTTATGGACGATTCGTTCGAGGATCTTGCCAGCAGTGTCGAGCAAGTAGAGAGGACGGTAGGATGACGGTTCGTCCGGTGGCTTTTTTTCTTTCGGGAGTAACACCAGTCGCTGTTGCTTCCACTTGGCAAGGAAGGTACCTTCCCTAAAACACTCGTTGTATACGTCCAAGAATAGGCTCGGTAGCGCTTGAATGGCTGCTTTGAGTGCAATGTTGGGGATCCTATCAAGACCAGGGGCCTTTGCGTTCTCAATCCTTCCACATGCCTCCATCAGCTCCTCTCCTGTGATCTGAGGAATCACCAGCTTGTCCCCCGGTTGTCTGCCCACTGGAGTTCCGGATGTTCTGGGAACAGCACCTTGACAATCCTCCGCAGGAGGTCAGGGCACGACGGCGATGACATAGGTTAACTTTTGAAGCGTGCCATTACCACCTCATACGGCCTGCCCCACGTGTCACTGTCTACTTCAGCAATCAACTCATTCCAGGAATGAGCCTTGCTGCGCTTGATGATGCTATTGAGCTTACGACGCGACTCCTTGTACCTCGTCTCCAGCTCCTCGAAGTTGGACTTCTTCCGAGCGCGCTGGGATGGTCTTCTTCCGGCGTTGCACTCCTGCTGCTGCTCGGCGATGGTGTCATTCCACCAGTGTACTGGTAGTGGCCGATTGATGGAGCGTTTCCTAGGCATAGTAGCATCACAGGCTTCTACCGGTCTGCTCATGAGGATCGCTGCCTTCTCAGTGGCATCCTGCCCCCAATCGGGCAGTCGTCGAGTGCTACTAGAAAGGAGCTGGGATCAAAGGTGCTCGCTTTCCAGCCTTATGCGTTGGTCTTCTCTGGTACAGGTCCGCGCCTCTGGCCGGTGGACACCTTCCAGGATATCGCACGGTGGTCGCTCCCTGTGTAGATCTCAACTATCTCCCAGAAGCAGTTCCCCCTTGCGAGGTTGCTGCTCACGAAGGTAAGATCCACAATTGAGCTCGCCTGTCTTCTCATGAAGGTCGGTTCATTTCCAGTGTTGAACAGGATCATGTCTAGAGACGGCATGACCTCCACCACAGCTTGACCTCTCTTGTTAGTCTCCCGACTTCCCCAATCGACCGCCCAGGCATTGAAGTCCCTTGCTATCGGGAAAGTGTGGGAAAGTGCTCCTTCGCATCCTCCGACAGCCGGTCAAGGAAGTCGGTAAATTCATTAATTGTGAGGCTAGGTGGGGAATAACGGCCGTAGAAATAAATTCCGCCAACCTTAGTCCTCACAAAGCCTCTCTCTGTACTGCAAGCAGCGCTCTGGAATGGGCGTCCACTGCAGGACCAAATGACAGCCATCTTCGTCACGTCGGCAATCCAAGGTTGAGTGTCCAGGTGTCGATATGCCTCAGAGATCAGTACGATGTTAGGTTTTAGCTCTCGCACTGTTTGCATGAGCAAATCATGTGCGGCCTCGCAGTGGTTGAGGTTGAGCTGTAGCAACTTGAGGCCTACTAGTCTATTATCGTCTTTTATTGTTGAGCCCCTGGAGTGCCTCCTTGAACACTGGGCATTTACTGCTACCAGCAATATGGGCACGATTCTCTGGATTGTCGCTTTCAGTGCACAGGGCACAGCGAGGCTCCTTCCGACAGTCCTTGGCTTTGTGTCCCTCCTCTCCACACTTGACACAAAGCTTTCAGCGGTCGACTGCACTTTTGCATCGAGTCGCGAGGTGACCATACTGCCAGCACTTGAAGCATTTCATTGGTCCCTCCACTCTCGTGATACGGCAAATTACCTAACCTTTTTTGATTTTGCCGTGCTCACCCAGAACCTTTCTCGCTGCAGTTGCTGCAAGTGTCACAGAAACAATCTGAGTTCCTCTGAAATCTTTACTTTATTGAGAGCGTCGCGAAAAATCCGATTAAAGTAACACGCGAGGCAGACAGTCTGGATGGGTGGAATTTCTGAAGGCCCTATCTTAGAATCTTAATCGGATCATTTAAGTTTTGGGAGAATATTCTAGACACATTGTTTTATTACCTAAGCAAAGAAAATTGATTTTCCGAAATTTCGAAACCCATGTACCCCCTTAAATTTTCTTAAGAATATTTGATTGGAAAAATTGAATTTCGTTCTCAGTGCGAAAGAATATTATATTGTATTCTAACTGTACGTCATATTTTAACTCAGATGGCGAAGGTGTTATCAACGGTGGCTACGCAAAAGAGGGCTATTTTCCATACCTAGTGGCTTTGCGAGATGTACAAGAATTGTCGTTGTGCGGTGGAGCAATAATCAGTCGAATTCATGTACTCACAGCTGGTCACTGTGTATATCAAATCAATCGAAAGAAGTCACACTTTATTGGTGTTGGTACCATTAATCTTCGGAAAATTCCCAATGAAAACCGGTACGAAATCGATAAAATAAATATTCATCCGGACTTTGTGCCCGCCACGATGATTCCTATCCCTGCATTACAGGATGTTTATGAGGTTCAAACGGAGAATATAAATGATATAGCTATTATTGAGGTAATTACATCATTTTTGTGATATTTTTGTCTCTTAAGGGGAGTATCCAGGAAACATTTTCTTCTTCGATAATTAAAAAAATTTGGTTTTCGGGGTGAGTCTGTCCTTAATTTTCATCATTGAATTAAAGGGGGGGGGGGGGGGGGGGGGGGCGAGGGTTAAATCGGTGAAACAAAGACATGTTTTTAAGGATTCTTTTTAGCGATGCAGATGGTGTTAGTTTACTCTATCAATTTCTATATAATAATGTAACATTTCAACAATATTTTTCTAAACATAATAATTGATCATAATCATAATATTAGTCATTGATAGTACTATCGATATTATATTATATGTATATTACTTAATTTTCTTCTGTTGTTCTTTTGCTTATTGGTTGGTTTGCATTGGTTTTTTTTGTAACACTGGCCATTCAGAAAACCGATTTTTGCTCCAGAAAATTGGCCAATTTGTCATTGTAAAATGAATAATTATTTTAAAAAACATAAAGGCTTCCAGTTTTGCTGTCCAAGTAACTGACCTGGAGCAACGGGCGCTCAAATATTCATAATTTCGAAAAAATTTCTGCCATCTAATTCGTTGGAATTTTGACACAATATTCACAATACGACTATCCTTTGACAACAAATTTTTTTAAGGCATAAACCGTTTAATTTCCTTACCTTGTCATTAATGAAAAGGAACTTTAGTTCGTTTATTTAATGAATATAGGTCGACCGAGCCTTCAACTTTGCGAGCAATTTCGTGGAAAAAATTCCGATAGCAGAAAATTTTCCGAGATCCCGTATTTACTGTCGCTTCGCCGGTTGGGGAGTGACCGATTTTCGAATGATTCTGTCAGATGAACTGATGTTTACGGATTTATCAATTAAACAACCGGAAATTTGTGCTGCTGAAAAGTGTGAAATGGAGAACGGAACATTCTGCGCTATTAATAAAATGCGGAGGTCTACCATCTGCGCGGTATAAATCTCATCCACTGATAAACACTATAATTCACCCCATCATAGATCCTTCCAACAACCAAGTGACAGACAGAAATATATTGAGAAGGAATTCTCACCCATCCAAAATCCTTTCCATCCATTAATGCCACTGTGCTACCATAAAAATTTTGAACGCATTGTCACTACCCAACTTCAAACTATTGTAAAAATTTTCACACAAAAGCTCGCTTTAAAGACTTGTCAAAAGAGCATTTGATTGGCAAAAATATTTTTTTTCCTCAGTGTAATTGACCAGTCTTAAGACCTTGTCTTCCCAAGAGTTGATGGAATAATTGTTGTTTATGTATTGTTTTAGGGTGATAGTGGTGGTCCTCTCGAATGCGGAGGACTTGTCGTTGGGATAGCTTCCAGTAGTAATTGTATTTCACAACAGGCTGCTGGATTTACCAATGTTTTGGAGTATTTACCATACATAAAATCCGTACTGGAATCATCGAATGTTGCAACATAATATTTATCGGTTTTATAAATGATGGGGGACTTCAATTTGAATTCTTGCATTTCAATCACAAACGTTTAAATATCTACGAGATCTCGTGAAATTGACAGTGTTATGTTTTATTCGTAATTTCACTAGATTATTATTTATACCTCTATATTCCTCAATATATTTGTATATATATTAACAGACCATCGTTTCAATGTAATTTTTATTAAACATTACAAACCATCAGATGAATGTTAATTATCGAGTTATTTATATTTTCGGCAACAATAATTCCAGTGTCGATTCATTAAAACGGCCAATGAGTAACAATTTTGCCTATTGCGCCTCTCAGGCCGCAAATGTGCTGATAACTGATATGATTGTGAAGTATTTTTTCCCTGCGATAATGCTATAGTTTTTCTCAATCATCTACACTTCTAAAAATTTTATTTATAAGTTTAGGCTGATCAATGACAACTCAATATTACTAATCTATGTGAGGTGTAACAAAATGAGTCATAAAAAGCATTGTAAAATCCTAACAAACTCTAGAGAAAATAATGAACATAAGCACTTGATTAGAAAAAAATTGGCAGGTTCAACGTACTTGGCGCGCCAAAATAATCGTTCACTGTGCTATATGTACTCTCTCTCATAAAAGTGCCTTCCACGTAATAGAAACTTTCTTTTGAATTGATTTATAAACACGCAGATATAATTTAAAAAATAGGTCCGAAATTGCGCGCCACATACGTTGGTCCTGACTATTTTTTTTAACATTTTTTTTCCAATCAAGTGCTCACATTCATCATTTCTTCTAGAGTTTGTTAGGACTTTACAATGCTTTTTATGACTCATTCTTACACCTCACATAGGTTAGTAATATTAAGTTTTCATTGATCAGCCTAAACTTATAAAATCTTTAGAAGTGTAGATGATAGAGAAAAACTATAGCATTATCGATTTTTCATTCAATCCATCCATTGAGTGTAAAGATTTTATATCAGCTCATTAAATACTGTTTCTTTTCAAATTCTCTTAGGAGACGGCGTATCAAACTGGTCACTTGGCGTTTTTTTTACAAAATTTTCATTTTGTTCTTCACAGTTTAGACTTAAACACGGCGAGTTAGTGAATTAAAAAGAAATGAAGAAGACATTTACAAGAAATTTTTCCTGAAAAAATGGATAGTCCTGGACCTTTCGATTATGCATCGGGGTGCTTATTGTCCGACTGACCTATCCAGTTCCTAGCTACTTCTTTATTTCAGATTAGTCTGTAAGAGCACCCGATGCATAATTAGAAGGTCGCGGTGACGAATCACTTGGGGATATTCAGATTGATTTTACTGTGAATACTATTTCTTCCAATCTTTCGTCGTGGCTTTGGCAAACTTGATAATTACCCGATATTGAGCGGTTTTTTTCTACTCGACCTCAACTCCCAAATTGAAACCGAGGAGTGTATTTCAACGGACCATGATAAGCCGACACATTTAATCAAAAGACCTAATTTAGAAAGCAAATATAGAAAACTTCATTACGATAATGGTAATGGGCCGTGAGTGTTAGTGTAGTATAATCATCCAATTATTTATATAGAAAGTATTCAATACCAGAATTCATTACAAATACAATGCAAATATATTAGCGATTTCCCGAAGCTATCGTAGACGCGGGAATGATTAACGTCTGAAATTCTGGTTTTTGATTAGTAACTGCTGAGTGTCACCGACGAAGTCACTGATGTTTCCCGCAGTGGTCATCTCAAGCTGGATTGCATTCATAGCATTGACTGGAAGTAAGATAAAATAAATCAAACGTCGCAATAATATTCCTATAATATTTTGGTAAACAGTTAATCCAGCATCTATAAATTTTTCCTCCCACAACTGAGGCAATTGTTGGTTTTTTGCACTTATTGTGTAGACAATGATGTTTATATATAGTCTCGGAATCTGGTTGCAGTAAATGAACTGATCGGTTCAAGACATCAAGATTTATAATTATTTATGCTTGGGTAGACATACGGAATCTTCCCCTCACCTTCCCTTCTGAAGGCATAGAATTTTCCAAGATCTCTATAAATTCGATGATATTTAATTCAACGTGTGGTAATATACTACAAACCTTACCAGCACTTAGCATTATCCAGGGTTCGCGACACGACGCGGCTGCTATCAACCCCACAAGGGTCAAAATAATCCAGTCCCCCCATCAAGCTATTCACCAAATTCACTCCAACTCAATTTTATTGATGATTGTCCTTAATTTTGATACTAAGTAGTGAATTAATTCAATTTCACAGAAAAAATCGACGGAGTTACTGTATGCACTGATTACCAATATTTTTACTCAGATGTTGAAGCTGTTATCGGAGGTGGTTATGCAGATGAGGGTGCATTTCCATACGTGGTGGCAATAAAAGATGTTGAACAAGGTTCATTATGCGGTGGAGCAATAGTCAGTTCAACTCATGTTCTAACAGCTGCTCACTGTGTCGACAATATCGATAAGGACTCGTTTTTTGTTGCTGCCGGTATCATAAATCTCGACGACATTGACGATGAATACTTATACGGAATAGCAAAAATTACTGTCCATGAAGCTTTTGAAGCTGAGAAGAGCATTCCCATTCCTGATTCACCAGACGAGTATGAAGTGCAACAGGAGTGCCAGAATGATATAGCTATTATTGAGGTAATTATGTCCCTTTGCATACCCGATTTTTACCATCCACTATATTAATTCCTGAATTTTATTTCATTTGCTTACTGAACAAAGGTAGACAGACCGTTCAACTTTACGGAAGATTTGAAAATGGTTCGGATAGCCCGAAATTTTCCGATGTTCTACCATTACTGCCGCTTCGCGGGCTGGGGAATAACCGATAACCGAAAGCTCACCTCAAATGCACTGATGTTTACAGATCTGGCTATCAGAAGACGCGAGGAGTGTGTTGCAATAGGTTGTACACATGACAAAGGCATACTCTGCGTTTACAACAGACGGTTGATGTCGACTACCTGCTCGGTATGGATTTTGTAATCCGCCAATTATTCGAGAGCGTATTGTTGGACGAGTTATCCTAGCCTGAAATGTCCTTTATGTATCGTTTTAGGGCGACAGTGGAGGTCCACTCGTATGCGGAGGATTCGTAGTCGGGGTAGCTTCCACCGGTGACTGCAACCCAAAACTGGCCGCTGGGTTTGTCAATGTTCTGGAATATTTACCATTCATAAGATCTATACTGAAATCACCTGACCCTCAAACTGATGCTGACTACGACTCTGATGATAATTAAATCTAACGTTCCGGGAGCTTAATATTTTGGTTAATCCATATTATTTTATTGTATTAAAAATGCAGTATAATAAATTACTAACCAATCAGTCGATTATTCCGTATTTATATTTATTTAAATCCGAGAACTGAGGTCGAGACATTCTTCTGAACCAAAATTATAAATCCGCTGTTACATATATATCCGCTGGAATTGTAGAATTATATAATCCTAGATTGTGGAACGAGGAAATTAAAAGAAACAATTAAGTCCACTATTTATAATTAGTTCAATACATGAGACTAACTATAATTGAAAAATAGTGATTGTCAATAAACTAAAGAGAATAATTTCAATAGTCAGTTAAAGAACATGAAAAAAAAAAGAAAGATGAGTTCAACAGAATTGAGTACCCAAGAAATTACAAATTAACGATAGAGATATTAAAGAGCATAGTCAATACATATAGTAGTAGATTACCAGTCAATTTGAATAAATTGATACGGAAATGAGCTTCGAGAAGATCGTTAAGTATTTTATATCACTAGTTACCCATGTAACTATAATATATAATTCAAAAGTCGACGTATAGGAGATCTCGACGTGGTGTTGTTTTTAAAATGCAATTGAAAGCATTTGAAATATGATAGAGAGAATAAAGTTCCCTGGGACAGAGAGACCAATTTGGAACGAATTTGAAGTTTCATCTTGACGACATCAGTAACGACATTCGTAGAGTGGCGCATTATAAAGCCAAAAATTAGAATTTGGAGTGAGTAATTTTCTTCTAAGACATCGAAGGGGTAACTCTTTCCTTTTTTTTTTAGAGTAGTTTTAATTCCCGATCTGAAAATATCTGAGTTTTTTCTTCAAGTATTTGTGGACTAAATATATTGAGAAGGAATTTCCACCTACCAAAAATCTTTTCCATTCATTAATTCCACTGTCCTATCTTAAAAATGTAGAATACATTCCCCCTACTTAAGTCCCAACCATTGTAAAAATTTTGTGAGTAATAGTCTTATCAAACGACGCGCTGCTGGAATAAAATAATAATGAACAAATATTTGCCAGGAAACAACTGATGATCAGAACCACACATCATTCAAAAGATCTTCAAAATATGTAAGTTATCAAGCAAACATTAACCATTTGAATATGATAATGCAATTTAGTCGTAAGTGTCAATGTAGTATGAACATCTAATTATTTATATGATGAATATTCAAAAGCAGAATTCATCGCTACGCAGAGATCAGTGATTCTTCGGAACCACCGTAGACCCATAAACTTCTGGTCTTCGATTTCTACCTGTTGAGTGGCTGACCCCTCTAAATTACATTCAATAATAATATTGCCCACAAAAATATTTACTAAAAAATATTAGGAATAAAAATACTATGATATAAATTCGAAAAAAATCCAAATCGAAATATATAATCGACAAATAAATGTGGGATAATGGGTAAGGGATTTTCAGGAGAAAATTTCGCAAACACTTATCTTCAGTAATGCTACATACACATATATTTACATTTATTATACACTTTTAGAAAACTGAATTTACATACATCTCGTTTATAAACTCTCAAAACTCTACTCTACTCTAGAAACTCTCTCTCTCTCTCTCTGGATCAACTCAGCCCAACTCTGCCTGCTGATTCTCTATCTGACCTCTTGTCAGGTGAACTCGATCCTATAAGGCCCTGAGGCCGTTCCCCCTC
>JAPYZN010001792.1:0-14497 GCA_030522865.1 Psyttalia lounsburyi | reverse complement strand
ACAAATTTTTACAAATTTTGACCGCCGGTGACGGGAAGCGAACCCGGATCATTGGCATACCAGTCTAGCACTCTAACCACACGGCCACTGCCGTCGGTGTGTTTAAACAGTATTTGATTAGTGAGGGGTTAAAAGTCCTTTTGAGTTATGAAAATACTTTTAAATTTCCGGGTTTAACTGCAAAAAAAAAATTCCACGCGGACGGAATTACAACTTTTTCATTTTATATTTTTCACTCGAGTGGAGATTATTTCGTCGAAGACTTTTCCGCGAATTTCTCTGCTAATCCGTAGATGGAAATATTTTTTAGATAATTTTTTTTCCCCACTTTACCCCGTCTCGTTTAATCACGAGCGATTGAATGCGTTAGAAAAATTGAGTTGTCGTTTTTTGAGGTAGTAAAAGGGAAAATCAAATTAACAAAATGATAAAAAAACCTCAATTGTAACCGGCCTTACTTGATAAACAAAACGGCGTTGAAATCTCTGATGTTATTTCAATTTTTTCGAATGAACAAATTCGATAAGTATTGTCACCAGACACTATAAAACTGCTATTCGATATTATTACAGATCCGAAGTAATGTAAATAATTGTATAGAGAATCGTTTGTAAGAGATAATGAATAATGAGAGACTGTTTGTATAATGAATATGATGGATATAACAGGGAAGTAGAGATTTTGAGGGTTTCGAACTGGTATTGACCAATTGTTTTATCCAATGAATTAGTAGGTTGAAAAATAAATAATTCAATTGGATAACAATACAGAAAACATTATTAGTCGTCGTATCAATTGAATATTTAGTTGAATAAATCAATAATTCCACAGGAGAAATGAAAAATAATGCTGTGTGTAAATGCAAGTGGTTTAATTACTGCGAGTGAAACAATTTTTGTAACAAAATTATTCATAAATATTGAAAAAAAATAATTCAATAAACTGGAGATTGTTTGGCCTCCATGAAAATCATCGGTATTGCCATTATTGGATAGCTCCATTGTCGAGGTTTAATCAATGAATTGTTGTAAATTTATTTGTTCACATAAATTTGTAATGTATATAGTGAATGTATATGGGTTTTAGATGAACGTATGTTGTATCGATAATTGGAGATGTTGGAGGTGAAAAATGGTTAGGGGATATATTTATGATTTGTTGATATATTTTTATAAACTTTTATTTAGCCGATAAGTTCACTTCCGCTTTCTCTGTCAGCATCTGTTCTTCGGATTTTCACTCTTGATGAGACTTTCCTCTAGGTAAATTTTTGAACGTGATAATATATAGTATTTTTTCTTTCCCAGAATTTGGGGTTTGAATTTTGATTTTTTCTCTACAAAAAATGGAGAGAAAAAAAATTTATCCGATCGAAGATCCTCAGAATTAAATTCTGTTTAAAATGAGACCCACGAGATTAAATGGGGACTCATGGAACTCTCAAATTTTTCGAGTCCCAGTATTTGAATAATATCCAATATATCTACAAATTGCCCTACTTCCCCATAAATCCCCCTAAAATTCAGAAAATTAATTATTACCAGTTCAACCCCAAATCCGAGGTAAAAGTTTTCAGCAGTGCATTTAACTCCACCATTTCCGTATTATCATTTTCTCGACCCTTATGTACAAAAGATAAAGAGAGAAAAAAAATATATCCCTACAGTTGAATAAACCCCCCCCCGACTAAATTGTTACGAGCATTCGTTGATAATAAGAATAAACAATAAACAAAGAGATAAGATAATATCATTTCCATTGTACGTTAAGGAACCGACAATTGATGAAAAGAAAATAGATTGTACTGTCAATTTTGGGGGAGACCGTAGAAATCACCTGAAATGAGGCCCCAATTACTCCCGGAATGAGGGGGTAGTAGAGTGAAGGACGAGTTTTAAATAATTTTAAAAAAATTACAGGTAAAAAGTGGATGATTACATTTTTACATGGGAGAGAGCTCCGACCGTCGGGCTGGCTATTTACAAAGCAACATTTCGCATAAAAAAATAGATTAAAAAAGAAACAAGCAGTGAGAAAAAATTAACCGTATGTCAACTGCACTCGTTGCAAAGAAAAATATATATGGAGAAATGAACAACGGGATTCCAGTGAGATGGTATTGCCGCACAAAAACTGGTAGTTTACTTTTTCAATCCAGTTGAAAAGCTCGATACGCGAGTCAATTTCAGTAATGAAACGTATCGCCATACAGAAAACAAAAGGGATTTTCATTTCCTTGAGAGACTTCTCAGGAAAATAGGTGACACACTTGAACGAGAGGGATTACAGGGGCTTGCGAAGTAGTGAGTACTATTACATGTATATTCCGAGGAAAATCCAATTTGAAAAAATTCATTGAAGTTGAAAGGACATTTCGTGCTGTATAAAAAATAAATTCGACACTTTAAATTATTCATTGGTCTTCAGACTAAGTGATTTGAGAAGTAAATGTCAATATCCTCCGACGTTTTAGACCCATTAATTTATCCCACTCCAATGAGCTGAGATTTTCAATTTAACCAATAGCAAATTAGCCATTCGCAGGAAAAATATGTCAAAATTATCGTCGATTATTCACGCCTCCATTGCTCGAAAATCTGCAGGTAAAACAAATTTATTCAAACAAATATCCCAGCTATATGTAAATAAATTAATCTAAATGAAATAAATAATTTGTGAGACGTGTACAGATGACTAGAGAGAGCGCCTATTTATGAAGAGTCAACCGAAAGTAAAAGATTCACCTAAAAACAATAAAATGCGATATAATAAAAATGTGTCAAATTCAGCACAAAATAGTCATTAATTGACTGTACTAACTCACTAGGTAATAACAGAGAACTGCCAACTTGGTGTGTATAAATAAAAAATAAAAAACAATTGGTGTATAAATAAAAGATGAAGAGAGCTAGTATTATATACTCGAAGGAAGAAAAAAAAAATGTCACTTGATAGTGTTAAAATGCTATTGAAGTAAAACTGTATACGTCCAATGGAGAAACGATTTTCACTCGGTTTTCAATTTATTTCACCCCCCCCCCCCGCCCCCTCCCGTGTTACAAATCATCCTTACTTACCCACGTACTTCGATTTCCGTTTCGGGTGTGTAAAGTCTGTTATTTCGATAAGTTAAAACCCCCTCGCACGTTATATTTGACGTGCCTTGCTTCCAGGGTGAGAATCAATTCGATGTAGCCACTAACGGTTGTACGATATATATTATTAGTATTTCTCTTTCAATTGCCCATCATCGGATTGAGCAGAAATTGGAGAATTATTAGTTCACATCTGAAATATTGAACGCCGATTAACTCCAATTTTATCCGACATAAAAATTCGCATTTTAATTTTTTAGAAAGTCCTGTGAATTTTTTTAACTGCCCAAAAAAATTGAAATTTGTATTTTTAAAAAACCGCGGAACTCACGTGAAGTCGAGCATCCGCATTGACATTAATACTTCGGTTTTACGTTTATTTTTATGAATTAATTTCACGACCACAAATAAAATGGAAAATTTCTGTTCGGCATCAATACCCAATACTCCTGAAAAATTCAGCAGTATTTCACGGTAATTCCCACTGTAATTAAACTCCTCGTACGTTATACCCGACGTACATTGCTCCTCGCGAGAGGAGAAATTCGATTTAACCGCTAACGTATTTTTGATACATATATTTTTTTATTCTCTCTCTGCCTCCCACGTCATCGGTAATTCTTGAAAATGGATAAGAGAAATGTACTTCCAGTCGGTTTATTTAATCCCCCGATACAAATCAAGTTGAATCGAGTGCAATTAGCGCGAGGCGAGAGAGATCAGTTTCTTTTCTCCCTCTCTCTCTCTCTCTCTCTCTCCTCGCAGATGGGAGGGAGTCACTACCCTTTGCCTTTTAACGTCTCACAAAGTCGAATAGCGTCTGAGGTGCCAGTAAATTACTCTTAACTTTTCTCCGAGGTGAAAAATTACGGGAGTTGTGAGGCAATGGGAGAGCTTAAACTACCATTTGGGGCACACGTACTTTTGCCTTACTATGAAGCTATTATTCTAGTTTCTGGGCGCAGTGAACACCGGTTCATCTTGGTTTTCCAGTCATTTAATTATATCGGAGGGGAATGGAAATTAATTAACGGAGTGAGGATTTTTTTCATCGTTAAGGGAAATTGCAGAGTTGCTGCATTGGGAGGGAAATTTTTTACTGAAAATCGCTGTTGCATTTGGTAATCGTAAACGCATTCGAAAAATTATACACTAGACAATTTTTAGTGGGTTATAAACAAATTTTACTGACCCGGTAAATTACCCTGAATTTTTCCATCCCCCGGGAGAGGGAGCGGGGGGATCAGATAAATTAATTGTTCCGATTAAGCGATAAAAATAAAATCTCTCCCAAATAATTCACTCAAAAATCCCCGCCACAAAGTAAAACCGAGTTTAAAAAAAGATCCTTTTGCAAACGATGATTGCCACCAGAGGGAGGAGTAGATGAGGGGGCGTCAGCTTAATTCCGCGAAAGTGCCACTCGTACACCTAATGAGAAAATTGCGCTCTAAATGCTAATGTTCTCATTTTCAGACCGACGTCACGAGGTACCCCGAGTAGTTGAGATTTTAAAGGCCCTCTAGACTGTTACCCGACACCATCACACAAGGCCCTCCCACTTCCCTCCCCCCGGCGTGGAGTTTTTTTTTCGGAGCCGCCGTCAAACTCCCCCCGGGGGGGGGAATTTATTCCCCCAGAGACATCGGAAATATCCGCCTCATCCTCAGAAAATCCTTGGGAATTCGTCAAGAATACGGACACTCGTTTCTTAAGCGCTAAATTGAGGGCAGATTATTCTTGAATTTCTCCGCAGATATTTCTCACCAGTTTTATCTTTATTGCTATTCAAATTGAGAGGTATATTTCACGCCCTAATCCGTTTTATTTCGCCTCTATAAATCGAAATTGCGGTGATAAATTTTTTCAGCTGAGAATTATTCTGAATTTTCAATTATTTTTTCTTTTAGAATTGAAGACTGTCGCCGGAATTTGCCGGCGAGAGCGAGAGGTAAATCATTGTCTGACTAGTCGAGGCCGGACCTACTTCGAGGATTGACGAGATGGAAATTGCCGCGAAATTAATTACATATTACATAAAAATTGCGGAAGAATTCGCGGAATTTGCTGGCGTGAGGGAATTCTTCGTCTCGATAAATATTCAAAGCCTCATTTTTTCCCGGCGAATTGTCCTCCAAATGAATGGAAAGTGACTCGCACTCTCGTCGTAATAATCCCCAGAATTATACGACTCCGGGTGGCCGCGAGGAGCCGACAGGTCCTCCAGAAGGGCGCGGGAAGAGGGCGCACTGGAGTGAGGGGCGCGAGGTGTATTATGCCACAGACCTGAAGAAGCTTCCCCGGGTATGGAGTAACGACGCGCGAGAGTGCACCAAGGTGGTACGGGTGTAAGCGTTAGAACTTAAAACTTTACCAATTTAACTGCGAACCGAGTAGAATGTTACTCTGTGCAAGAGCAAACAACTTGCTTGGGTATACGCGAAATGGAATTGTGTGAGAAACGTACGACGATGGGTAAGTGGTCGTAAGTTTACTCCAGGATGTCAGTCAGGGGCGATTAAAAAAGAAACACGTACTGGCGTCACTCGCGGGAGAATTTACCGGATAAAAGTTTAATTCAGTTTAATTAAACCGACGGATTAATGAAGTGAAAATTCTTGGGAAGTTTTTTTTTCTTCGAAACAACTTTTGGAATCCCGGAAAAATTGGACTTCGGACTTGGACTTTGTTAAATGAGTTGAAATATCCCGAGATTTCAATTAAAAATTGTAAAGTCGGAATTTTTAGTCTCAATTTATTATCATTCATTTTTGAATTAAAAAATTAGAAATCACTAGCGCAGGGATTTTTTTTTAATTAAAAAATTGGAGACCTTTTATCGAAAGATCCTACTCATTCGGCCGAGGATTAATTAATTTTAATTCATTGAAAATTTTATTTAGAGAGTGTTGAATGGAATTGCAATTGTTGAAAAATTCAAACATTTCAATTTCAAAGTGGATAGTCCCAATTATTTATAATTAAATTTAAAAAAATAGAAATTACTATCTCAGCAATTTATTTTCATTTAAAAAAATTGTAGAACTTTTATCAAAATATTCCAGTCTCTCCTTTGACGATTAATTGTACTTCCACTACCACTGGAAAAATAAAGAATGCACTGAGAAGACCTTCGCCGAGGCCAGCCATCAATAAACAGTGTTTCCGCTGATGAGTATTTGAGATAAAACCTTGAAAGACAGAGTGATAAGCTGCAAACCCAGTTCAACAGTGACCCAGTCCCGGTGCCCTCGAAAAAAAAAAATAAAAAACTATAATAAAGAGCAGAGTGAGAGAGGGAGGGAGAAAAAAAAATTCAATGCCCGGAGTATAATCGCTCTCATCCAAAAGCCGATGGATCTAAAAGGGAATTTCTCGGGAATAATGCCACTCTTCCACTCCAGCGGGCACCAATAAACGCGGTATTACCGTTAATTGATTATTCCAATTGTTATTTTTCTTTACTCCCCGGAAAATCTATTCCGGAATCCCTTTGTCTGATGGAGTGAATCCGTAATATGAAATTGATCTTCAAATCCTCTTGAATTGATTGCCAAGCCCCACAGCCATTGTTCGAGGATTCAGCCTTCATTGGAGTGAATCTTTTCCAGTTAATGGACGATGTCATGATCACTGGAACACGGCACAATTGCAACGTAATTGCAGCTCTCGTTATCATCGGCGCTTACACCTTGGACGTGGCATACATGGCGTGACACATTCGGTGAGTAATTGACAATCAGCCGATAACATTTCGTTTAATGACTCAATAATATAAATCCCTCATTACTTAACAGTCTCCTTAATTTTAATCAATCCCCAGAAGTCACTTGTCCAATTACCCCCCCATAAAATCCGATCGCAGCGGAAAAAAAAATTACGAGCCATTATAATTTAATAACTCATCAGAGAAAATATCCTCTTTAACTCACTTCGGAATTTTTTTCTAAATGACCTCGTAAAAATTCATTACCCCATATCGAAAAAAAACGTGATAAAACCAAAAAGCGCGTGACACAGTTTGATTTTGCAAAAATTTAACTTTTTCATTAAAAAAAAATAAATAAAACGTCGGCAGTTCGATATTTTTTTTTTTATTTTTTTTTAAATTTTATCTTTGGCTTTATGTGGTTTGGCTGTTTTATAAAATAAAATAAAGGGGCACTGGAGGATGATAAAAAAAGGACCGCTGCTCGGGATGGAATTCGGATGTATGTTAATTTTATAAAAAATCGAACAGTTTTTGAATGAAAACTTGAAAAGTATCGATCTAGTCGGTATGTGTCACAGTAACCGAGGCATATAAATAAATCAAGCTACACTGGCGCTTTGGGATTAGGTGTATTGTATCCGGCTGGATGCCTGGATAGAGATATCCATCAAAGTCCTTTTGAGAAGTGTATGATCCATTGTATCCACTCTTCCGCAGTGGCTAACCGCAGTAGCATCCCGAGTCCTTCATAAATCCGTTTTATCATTATCCACGGGGAGAAAAAAAAATATTTGGACGCTCGCGCATTCTGAAAACTCGATGGACCCGATAATCGATGAATTGCCGTCACACTCGAGGCAAATAAAATAATTAAAAACGATTAAAATAATAATAATAAATAGTTCACTTTCGCAGGATATGTCGCGAATTTCGCCGTTGAAAATTTGTCATTTTCATTTTAAATTTGGGGGAAAAAATTGGGGGACATTGGGAACTCGAGGGTAATTGTTTAATGACACACCAATGGTCTCGAGGGTTTTGCTTAATTGCTTAGGAAAGGATTTTTTCGGGCGAGACAAGGGAAGTGCGCGAAAAATCAGCGAGTTCCTCGTGAAATTTATATATTTCCCGGTCGTCTCGTAAAACAAAAGTTCGCCATTTTCACTAGATTCCCACAAAAGTTCCTGACGAGTTCATTACGCCAGTCGTTTCGTCGCAAGCACCTCCGCCAATAGAATTTTATGAAAATCATTCGGAGTTTAATCATCTCCCCAAGTACCACTAAACCCAATCCCTCGCAATGGATCTCATCTATTTATAATCTTGTCACTTGCTCCTGAAAAGTGCGTAAAACAGGAATCAATTGTCCCCTGATTTTTATTTTAATTTTCTCCGAAAAAAATCAACATCGAAACTTGAATTTTCCGAATCGATCCCCGTAATCGACAGGTGCACTGAGCGCACAAAAAAATGTACTCGCGAAACGCGAGATTTCGAATTATTTAAATTTATTGAATTGAGAGAATTATTTGATTTATCAAAGTCCAATCTCTCCGAGGGAATTGCACTCGTTCAGATTTTTGAAAAAATCATAAATTATGATTTCAAAAGCGTAAATTATGTTTCCAAATCTCATGTTACACGAGAACATTTCTCCGCGTGTGAGTTCGAAAAATTTATCCGGAAAATTCCCCTCTCACTCTGAAAAATTCAGAATTTCATCCGCAGGCGAGTTAAATCTTCATCTCAATAACTAGTTCGAAATGCGGATTGCACGATTGACTGGAGTGGACCGGATACCCAGACGGATGTAACAGGGAGAAGAGAACGGAAATTTGATTATCCTCGGTTCACCTGTGTACCTGTTACCGAACGCGATTTTCCTCGCATTCTAACCAGATTTCAAATGTTGGGCATTGAAATTTATTCGGACTATCGGTCAATTTCACCTGACGAAATGAAAATTAATTGGACTACGCCATTAGGAATGGTCCATTCGAATTGCGCGTGAACAGCTCGATAATTCCCGAGAGAGAGTTCCCCGAAAATTTTAATAATTTTTTGTGAATTCGAAATTGCCAAAAAAATTGTTTAGCCTCTTCCAGCCAGATATTCTTTATTGTTCGAGCTCCTGGGGGTTATTGGATCCCTGGGAAAAAAATCAGATAGGTTTACGACCGATAAATAGACAGAGTTCGGCCTCGCCGAGAGTCGTTGGCCCAGTGGTAAACTGCGGGCTCCCAAAAAGACCAGCTGAAAAAAAGATGATGGAGGTTCCTACCTCAATAAATTCCACATTTCGGAAGTAGATAACCCCCCTGTTATCTTCATCATAAACCAGGCGGTTCACCTCTACTCCGAGGGTCACAATTCCTGGATATCATCCTCATTGAACGCCATGCAATCACGAATTCTGAGCCATCGGGAGTCTTAGTCTGAGTTTCCGCACTTTAAGTGTCGTTTTTTCTCCACCTGTCACTGACAAACCAAAAAAATTCGCCAAAATTCGGCATTGGCAATTAAAGTGTCAGAAAAATTCCAGTAATTCCAGAACGACATAATTCCCTAAGTTCGTGGAAAAAGAAAATTATTAAAAATTTTTTGAGCAAATCCATCGGGAATTAAGACCAAACTCGCAACGGGGAAAATTCAACCGAACTCTGCCCAATTTCCAACGGATTTAGTGGAGTAAAAATCGACTGATGAATTAATTAAAAATTCTAGGGAGTCGGAGGGAGATATCGAACGGGCGCTCATTGAACGCCACCCAATCACGAATTCTGAGCCATCAGAAGTCTTAGTCTGAGTTTCCGCACTTTAAGTGTCGTTTTTTCTCCACCTGTCACTGATAAACCAAAAAAATTCGCCAAATTTCGGCATTAGCAATTAAAGTGTCTAAAAAATTCCAGTAATTCCAGAACGACATAATTCCCTAAGTTCCTGGGAAAAAAAAATAATTAAAAATTTTTTGAGCGAATCCATCGGGAATTAAGACCAAACTCGCAACGGGGAAAATTCAACCGAACTCTGCCCAATTTCCAACGGATTTAGTGGAGTAAAAATCGACTGATAATAATTATTAATTAAAACTTCTAGGGAGTCGGAGGGAGATATCGAATGGGCCCTCATGCGTGATATGCCTCCGAGGGGTGAGGGGTGAGTGTGTATCACGAATAGCAGTCACGAGTGGGTCAAGTTCAGCTGAACGTGAATGGAGTAAGATTGCAGAGAGGCTCCACTCTCACTTTCGTATTCCACTGGCGTTACTACCCAGTGTTTGCGAAGGTGTATACGTCTGTGTACGCGCATGCCCAACTAGACGAATATGTACTCTTATGAATGCTTCAGTGATTGCAAGAGGGCATTGGATGAGCGAGTGACACTCGACTCGAGTGTCAAAAAAAAAAGTTTAAGCATGAGAATTCAATAGAAAAATCCAGGGGGGAATTTTTTCTGCACGCTCAGGTGAACCTGTTCACGGCGAAGGAGTTTGTGGTATTGGGGAAAAAAAATCGAGGACTCAAAGGATTCTCCACGACATCATAATGTCCCAAGTCAGCGAGGGAGTGCTGAACCGTGTTCACTGGTCGCCAATTTTTAATGAGTATCTCGTAATCTGAGGGAGATAGAAAAATTTTGTGTATTATGTTTTTTGTAGAGTAGATTGCGAGCTGCAAAAATGATTTTAACGCTTTTTTCACTGGCTCCCTTAGTTTCGGAGATATCCGCGGAAAGCCGGGGACGGGTTAGGTAGATTTCAGGGGATATAATTTTTGTTTTCTAGATTGGACATTTTTTTTCTCCTCTCAAGGCAAATTTTATCGATGACGGCCGTCAAAGCAAGAGTCAAGTACACTGCGTTCCACATCCATCAGCCCACATATCATGAACTGAATAATTGATTATTGACATTGGTCGGGGAGAAGGTCGATAGGTGTTTGCTTTGAATTTTCGGAGAGATGGGGGATAATATTTGGCAATCGATATAGCCGGGAATTTTTGCTGACCAGTAACAGCCGACCCGCATGAACTAGAAATGCAAGGGCGGAAATGGATTTGCGTTAATCGAAATTCGAATGTCAACTAAATTGAAGTGATGGGTCAATTTTTGAGAGGTCGGGGGTAGGAAATTCGGTGAAAAATTCTAATTCTCAAATATTCCATTTCTCTCAAATAAATTGGGGGAAATTAACTGCTAAAAATACTCTTAAACTCTGTCTTCAAAAGTATTTTATAATACGGCCAGTGAAAATTTCGCGAAAAAAAAAATCCCTCTCCGTTACTTATTTCAATTTACCGAATTTCCGAATTTACCGAATTTCAACGTTTCAGGCGAATTTTTTCCCCTAAAAAGCCAAAATAAATTCCAGACAATGGAAAAATCAATTTATGCGGGTATCAGCTGAACTCCCTGATTCCCAAATTTTGTTTTTCCGCTCAGCAACGATAGCCACGTGTGCTCAGCTGTTTAGTCGAGGGCCACCGCAAAACCTCGCGATCGTCAGAGGTCAAATTCCGGGTACATCGGCCCGGGCAAAACTACGGGCCATTGTCGTACGCTACAATTACCTCGCTCAACTTCGTCGTGAGTGTTATCAGTCTGTACGTTACTTACATGGCAAACCGCAGATGCTCGTTCGAACTCCGTGTCAACTTTTACAATGGAATATCCCCCCCACCCGCAACCCCTCATCGGACGATACCTCACCCGGGGGGGTGACGAGAAGCGTGTGTTTACGACGTATAAAGAACCAGTCGACGCCAGGATGCTGTGACACTTTTTTTCTCTCCACCATCGAGCCAACACCGCCACCAGTCGAGTGAAAAATGGGACGCGTCTCGTTGCTCATCATTGGATTTCTTGTCCCCATCACCCTCGCCACGGGCTTCACCAACTGTGAGTGTAATTTTGGGATTTTTTTGGGGGACAAGCAACCGAACGAACAATTGTTCCGCTGCTCCAGGCTAACAGAAAAATATAATATATATTTCGCGTAATATATTAAATTCCACCCCCGAAATGCCCGAAATTATCGACAGTAAAATTCGCTAGAAATTTTTTTAGAAAGAAATTTGAACCTTTTGTTTTAAAAAAAACATCTTCGAACGAATTTTACTGATAGGTCAATAAATATTAGCGATAAAAATATTTTTTATTGCGCACGGGGGACGGGTGAGGGCCACTTGAGCAGCGAAAGGTGTAATTACGCTTTTCCGTTGTTATTTTTTATAATTAAAAGTGAATTTCAGTTGCTTGGCTCTATTTTAGGGAGCAATTGAAATATTCCACGGCAGTAACTATTTTTTACTCACTGCTGTGTGGAAAAAATGGAAAGTAAATAAATGGGGATCTTCGGGGGGAACGGGAAATTGCGGGCTTTCAATTATTGATTGAGAGTTCAACAAAAATAAATCACGAAGTTTCAAATGTGAAGTGATTTTTTATGTTTTTTGGAGAGTAGTTGAATGCCGATTAAAGATGCAATTACACTTTTTCCATTGTAACATTTTCTAATTAAAAGTCAATTTCACTCGGCCGAACGAGGTTTTTTCCCCCTCCTATTTTGTAGTTAATTGAAATATTTTGCGATGGTTTGATTAAATAGTTTTTACTCAGTGTCATTACACGAGGGAAAAATAAACGAGACTGGGGGAGTACATTCGCCGTGAGCCTGAATTTCCAAATTTTTCCTTTAATTACCAAAAATAAATGAAATAAAAAAATTGATCCCGAATTCCGTGCTTACCTCAAGGTTTCACAAACCGCATAAATAAATAAATAATTTGGCATTCCTTGCCGTTTAAAAATAAATTCCCAATTGCATTTAAACAAGAAAATTCTTGGGAATTAGAAATGTCCGCGTCATACCGAAAAATGTAATAATCCTTGAATGAATGTAATCACTCCAATTATGCCCGCTCTCCAATTTCCCCGCGAGGAGGTACCTCCGCCCCTCCGCCGAATCCCCCATAATGAACCCCCTCCCCAAATACCAAACCCCGTGAATGAAGAGTAACTGGCGGCGACGGCGTTAGCCCTTGGCCCGTGCAAAATTCCCGAGATTTCCGGGGGCATTAAAATTTAATGCACCGAGTGAAAGCCCAGGTTGAAAGCGAACAGATACGGGAGTTGAGCCTGTCACCGCAATATTCCCTCCTCCCCCTCGAGTTCTCCCGGTGTCCCTCGTTTCACACGCCCTGACTGATTAATTGGAGTGCCTTATACCGGCCTCCCTCCGCTCCATCCCCCCCTCGCACCGCAATTCCAACAACTTCCCCTGCGCCGGGATTGGGCCGCGCAAAATCGTTTGCCCATAGAATTTGAAGTCGTCGCTATTCGGAAACGCGTAATAGATATGTCAAAGCCAGGCGGAACATGGTCATGATAATGCGGCGATGCCTCGCCGGGCGTGAATCGGAAACGCCGAGGCTCAATGCACAAACTGGAGGGGATGATACTTTTATTTTTTTTCCCACCCCCTGTTTTCCCGATTTTTTTTTTACGACGAGGCAGAGAATACCCTTCGATCTAAACCACCAATGCCATCATCCGCTCGCCTCGTTCGCTTTGCTCTCGATAACGGTGTAAATTTATGCGCCCAATGGCTGAATGAAATACTGTTGTGATTGGTTGAGTCCACTCTTCGTGGGATAAATTATTGCTCGGCTTTGGCCAGCGAGAATTTTCGATATTTTTTGGCAGAATTTTTATTGATATCTAATGGAGTTCAATTGGAAATTCACCGGCAGTAACTGAGCAATAAGTTCCCTTAAATTTTCAATGTTTTAGTTTGAGTGAATTTATCCATCGAGATGAATTTTTTAGTAATAATTACGAACGCCCGGGAAAAATCCTCCACTCGCTCCGTAAAATTCCCTGTCATTACCAAAAATTATGCGACAATTTGTTCGTGAAGCCCCCAAATTGTTCTCTCCGCGAAGAAAATTATTATTTTTTAATTTCCCTCATAAAAAATCAGGATTGATTTACTCGACAAGTGCCCTCCCCTTGAAATAATTAAACCGGCAAACTCCCTCGTAACCGTAAACCCCCAAAAACAATAAAATTGTCCAATAAAAAGCCCCTCCCCCGGTCAAATAATTTATTTACCACTTGTAAAATGAATTGATTTGACCTGTCAACTCGCGGAGCCGACATTTCCGAACATCGGTAACAGGAAGTGATACGTTTTTTTTTTGTTTTATTTTCCCCCATTCCATTTGCTTTTCCACATTTTATTTTTCACTCCCCCCCCCACAAACACGTATTTTTCCGGGAACGGGAGGGGGGATGAGGGAGTTATGCGATTGACACTCCGATGATTGTATTTATCGCACGACTGACACCGATCGGGGGACCTCCACCCTCCGCCCACAGAGACAAGAGCTTTCCGTTCAACTGTCGGAGTAATATAAAATTATGGCCAGCGCGTTTCGGTTTAGTTTGAATTGTAAATTCTGGAGCCGAGTGACACACGCTCGGCTGCACTCTCCGCTCGAATTTTGAGTTTCGACTGTGGCTTTTACCGTGGAAAAAAAATCCCCTCCAAATACCCCTCGCCCCCCCGGGCCGCGATTTTTTTCGGGGGATGATGAAGTGTCCATTAGACGAATGTCGCGGTTCAGTGATTGACGGCGAAATGCTCCCTCCTGGGGATTTTTCCCTCTCTTCCGCTCTGCCTTTTTTTTT
>JAPYZN010001791.1:0-14502 GCA_030522865.1 Psyttalia lounsburyi | reverse complement strand
GGGTCTTGGGGGACGGGAGGCTCAAGTGAAATGCGCCAGGCATGCACTGGCCCCATTAGGAAAGTACTTAACGCCCTTTATTCCGTGGAAATTCGAGCGAGTGCCTGGCACGCCGAGGAGCGCGTTCGGGGGCTGTCAATATATAGGGCGAGAGGTCGGCGGGGGCGATGACCCGCGACCCAGTAAAGCCCGAAATCGTTGATCTCGATCGGGCGAACTTCATCGAATCCCGAAGTTTAATTTTTCCGTTGAAAAAAAAATTAAATCGGCCGTTTAATTCGAGGCTCCAGATTTCGGTCGTTTTTCTTTTTTGAGACTCTCGGGACTTGATAAATTAATAAATTGATAGTGGGGAGAGGAGATTAAAGCTATCTCGGGGAGAAGGGAATTCACGGAAATAATTCCGTGGGAAACTCCGGGAATTATTGGCCAATAGGTCACATGTCGATTGTAAGGTCTGAGTAAATAGAATGGCGAAAAATTGTCAACTTACGAAATAGCGAATGTGGGCTGACCTCTCCCGGGACATCGAGCTGGCCTAGTTTCGATGTGACACCCTAGCCGGTCAACGAACCCACGACCTCGACGCTCACCCCAGCCCCAGCTAGAGCACCCAACCACCCACACTAAACACAGTCCTCCGGAACATGGAAGATGGATACTTGAGCTTGACGTTCTGTCGGTCTGATTAGGGAGCCCGTGGATTTCTCATTTTATCTCTTAAAAATCGATTTAATCCGTTGAAAAATCTCCAAACAAAGGCAATCCCGAAAAATTAAGACTAATTAAACAATTGAGGGAATCCTTTTATTATTTTTTTAATGGGCGTCCGCATGGCCAAATGCTTTGATTTTTTTCCCGACGGTCCGGCGCAAGGAAAAAACTTGAAATATGTTGACATTTTTCTCGGAAAAACTCAAAACCCTAAATTTTACTTTTTGCCCAAATTTTTTTTTTCGGATACCCCATTTAGTTCCCGAAAACTGGACATTTTTCAGACGTTCGTGGAACTGCCTTTGGAATTTCCCAGGTTGGAATCCCGTTGAGAAAATGTTCTCGTCAAATTTTGTTCTGTTTTTTTTTTTTCATATTTAGTCGAATTTTTATTTTATCTCGGGCAAAATAATCAAACCCATCCGAAAAATTACCCAAAGACTGATAAAAAAAAAATACCAATAAATAAATTTATTATATAATTTGTCGCGTCGTCGCGACGAGAGTAAAATTTTTAAAAATATGTTCATACGTTTCCCGGAAAAATGAGGCGCAGTAAATTCTATTTTTTGCCCAATTTTTTTCCAATACTCCATTTAGTGCAATAAAACGGTGGGGATTTTTCAAACGGTCGTGCCACTAACTTTGAAATTACCCCGACCGTTGGGGTCCCGTTGAGGAAATGTGCTCGCAACATTTTACCGTTTCATTTTTTTTTTTGCACAGTAACCCCAGCGCATGACCATACCGATATTTATTACCGCGCGGAGGTAAAATTTACAGGGAAAAGGTTGAGCAAAAAATTTGCCACTCGGCCCCCTAATCCTTTGGACGTCAACGCCTCTACTCTTTTACGATATTTTCGAGTTTTACGGAAAAAATCCGTAGGTAGAAAAGGGGGATTCCCCTTTTTTTTTTCCTCGAGTGGACAACTGCTAAACAACCTCAGCAACTCCGGGCAATTTACCTCCTCAAAAACCCCGTTAGGGCCACTCGAGGGAGAGGGTAACTTCTCGACCCCTTTTTATTTTTATTACTCATCCTTACCCTTTTTAAGTCACACCATTATTGAGGCACATGGTCACAGTGTGTCCAGTTGGAGGACTAGGGGACCGGACACTTACCGGGATTTCTGACGGAACACGGAAAACTCCCGCCCCCGCCTATTTTTTTTCCCGTTCGAACCGGTCAAACCGTCACATCATAAATAAAGGATAACAAGGAAGTTTTCGGTGAAAAAATTGACAGTAACTCTTGCCGTTTACCGGGGTCCTAATATAATTGTCAAACATCTCAAGCATTTTTATTTTTCGAGGGCTAGAATTTCCTCCAACTCCAGCCCTAAAATACGGACTGTCAACTTTTCCTTCGTCTCTCCAATTTTTCCAAATTATTTTCAAAAATTCCCATTAAAATATTAACATTAAAAATTACTAAATTAAATTCCGCCAAAAAACAAAGCCCGCTCTCTAGTTAGCAACAAAAGATCGGGCTAGGGAGTCTTAAAAAAAATCGAGATAAAAATACGGAATAAAAATCAATCGGCCATCGTAAACTCGAAAAATTGGGCTGTGAGATCGTTTACCTGAAGCGACCATGTGAGCTGCTGGAGCCGAGTTACGAGGTCACCAAGCGTTGCACTGGCTCTCGAAAAGCCGATAGAAGTAAAGTGAAAAAAAAAAAACTATAATAAATAAATACCCAAGCCAGGGGAAAAAAAAGACGACGAAAAATGGGTTCATCGATCGGAGTTTAGGTCGCCTCCAATTCCAAATGATCTTTTCTCCGTAGTAATTTTCTGTTGACTTTATCTAGCGCTGATGAATGGCTTCCGTGCTTCTATTTTCATCATAGTCACCTAGAATATTCGGCGGCAATCTGTTCAACAACGGGATCACTAAATGGGGCAGGAAATTTCGAGTGCACCGACCCTATCGCTGAATTAATTGGGTCGCCGAGTGGAATCGATAATTCCTCCCCTCTTAAAATTTTCATTTTCCGTCCAAAAATATAATTCGCCAGGCTCGCACATACTCACTGATAATTGCTCCCCATCACGGAAGAGGCCAACAAACATAAAGTGAAGAGAAAAAAAAAAACGAGAGCAACAATGGCTGTTACTATTTAGAAATTACTCCAGTAATTTCTAAGTTAGACTGTACATTTCGTTGAATCACGTTACCACAGTGAGAAAATATATACTTGATACACTAGTAAGTGCATTCTCACCTGCACATAACTTATTTCCCCCAGTAAATAACAAACTTCAGGCCATTAAACTCGATTACGAGTGAACTAGTGGTACTTTCACGTTTTCTTAATTTACTTTCACACGGAACAATTGCAATACTACCCATTTACCAGATTCTAAATTGCACAATTACCGATATTTACCATAACTTCAATGGCTAACGATGTTTCAACCGATTTCATCAACAACAACTGCGCGAGAAAAAGAAAAACAAACCCGACAACTAATGATTTTACCGTAAAACCCACTTACAATAATTTTATTGGATTTATTTAATGGATTCTCGCGGTAACTCCCCCCCGGAAATATCTCCTCATTTTTCCCCGTAGAAATGAAACGTGAATGAGGCAAAATCACCCCTCAATATTTCCCCATGAAAAACCCCCAGGAGGTGACGAGAATTTCGAGGGGAATCAGTCGCTGCGAGCATTAGGGGATTTTGAAACATCTAGAAAGCATCGGGTCATCAGCCTAAAACGAGGTCTCCACACGCCTCGCCTCTCGGCTTGACGTCAGTGCCTCTTCTCCCACCCCCAAATGAGGGGAGTATTCCACCCCGCTCCTGGGCCTATGAGTCGCACGCAGAAGAGAGCAATGCCCTCGGTGTCACGACCCTCAACTCGGTCAACCTCGACACACATCCCACCCTCCCGCCCCTGTCGGGATTGTTTCTGACTCCCCGGGATTTTCTCGATGCCAAAGCTCCACCGAAATTCGAGGGGTATGACCGATATTCAACATCATCCCTTGTCTTCTGGGGGGAGGCAATAAGCCGCTGACTACATGCAAACGACTGCCAAATATTGCAAAATCTTCGCGACAATATTTTGAATATTTTTCTTTTCAAATTTGCTATTGAAAAAAATTAAAAAACTCGCGTGGACTATTCCCGAAATTCCCCAAAATTGCCGCTAACAATTTTAATTATTTTTTCTGCTAATAATAAGGTTAATAAAAATTGTCTCAGCCTTTGTTTATTCACTCAGATAAAGTGTAAAGTAATTTTTTTTTTGATTGGTAAAGAAAAAAATTGTCAAATATTGCAAAGACTTCGCGACAATATTTTGAATATTTTTCTTTTAAAATTGGCTATAGAAAAAAAATAAAAAGCTCGCGTGGACAATTCCAGGAATTCCCAAAAATGCCGCTAACAATTTTAATAATTTTTTTTGGCTAACAATGAGGTTAATAAAAATTGTCTCAGCCTTTGTTTATTCACTCAGATAAAGTGTAAAGTATTATTTTCCACGGACTGGTAGAGAAAAAAAATTCTCGACCACTGGCTCGCCCTCACTCAGCGTCTCCGAACTAATTTTCTAATATCGAAGTATAAATCATTCGCCTCCCGATTACGTCTCTATCCCGACGCATTCTCAACGTAACCCGCTACTATGTAATCCCAAACATGATTGCACAACCGAGCACTGAATATCCCGGGTTTTATGTGCACCTCTTATGACTGGGTGCAGCGTAAGGTCCTCTCAAGACACATAACACGTACGATGCAGCCAATCTTGGGATTGCACTTGGCTTCTTTCAACATAACTTTCACAAAACTTTCTAGCTGTTCTCGTTTTCTACGTCGGTCAACAACCGGACAAAGAGTCCATGACTCCAGGAGTCCTGGCACTGGGCTCTAATTGATTTATCGCGTCACTCTCCTCAATTCTGCGACAATAGTCAATTTTTCTCTCCCCCCCAGCAGCTTCTGCTCACCCTCCACCCGCGAATTCAATTTTGCTGGGATTAGAATGACTGACTGGGCGGTTTTTAACTCAAAAATAAATATCTGGACCAATTTAGACGGCCGCGCAATCCGGTATTACGGAAATCCGAGGGATTGCCTTATGTAAACCGAAAATTCTTATGTAAAATCCGCTGGGTCTTCGTGTGCGTCACTCCTAAACCAGTGTATGATGTAATTCCGCTCGTTCTTTACCGGTTCCGTCACCGAATTTTCCCGAACATTCTCTTTCCCGCCAATACAAATTCATAAACAATTTATCAATTTAGAATAATTATCCCAAATGATGTAATCTCCAGCGCCGACTGAGGCCCCCATTGTAGCCTAGAATTTAATTTTCGTTACGGGCCCATAAAGTACTTTTCGGACTCGTCCGAAAAGTGTTTGCGTCCGCGAAGTGTTTACGTCCGAGCGAGGCTCCTTTGGCGGACGCCAAGTGTCGCTTGGTGATATGTATACCGAGGAATTAATTTCAATCCATGGATTTTGAATTGACGAAAAAAGAAATAATGAACGAGAGGAGGCGCATGCGTCACTCATCTCAAGGCCTCGGTGCGTATTAGCTCTTTTGCGTTCGCCTCGCGCTGTCCCACTTTCCTTTGCGCTCGGTCAACGACCCCCTCAACTCTTGCGCCCACCCCCCACCCGCTCGAGGTAAATTTCCAAGGTGGTACCAACACACTCTCCCAACTCAATGCGCACGCGCTCCTCCCCACCCCGAGTCCACCCGTTTTCTTATCACCATTCGCCCCCCTCCACCCGGTCGGCACTCGAGTGGAGGTTCCACGATTATCCACTCGCGGCGCCACAATTCCTACTGATTAAATTCGCGGTGGGTCGGTAGTGTAGATATCGCGGACCAACATATGACTCTGCACACGAGTGAGTCGGTAAAGTGACTTTTGGCGGCTATCAGCGACGACTGATGAGTTTACGCGGCGTCCAAGAGGTGGTGATATGAAGTGCTCCACAAGAGCCCACATAAAATGGAAAATAAAAAAATATCCGCGGGTGATTTATCCTAACCGAATTTATGCGATCTTAAAATCGTTTACGATCTAACGTATTAATTTTTAATTACCCAATCATCTGCAATTTTAATTGGCGAAATTGCAAATTATTTAATTGAACACATTTTGAATTTTTATTTAAACTACAAAACAAGAGAATTTCCAAATGGCACGGAATTTTTAATTCATTGGAAATTCCAAGATATAATTACCTGAATTATTCGGCGCACTTCGTCATTAGTTCAATTGAATTGTTATTTATTGTATTTAAGCCTGGTTGATGACTATTTAACACTCTTTTTTTTAATTCCAGGTAAGTCACTGACTCATCCACGTCCAACCCCGCGACTCCACGAGTAAGTGCCACATCCACATGATTATTTACCCCAGTATTCCATTGACGCACATGGGAATAAACCCACCGCGCCCATACATCGTCACCAATTGCCCCTCGAGTTCGTTGATCCCGTCCCTATAAATAGCGATAATCCCGTCTCCAGGGCTCCCCTATACCCCGGATAATTTCGACTGGTACAACTCAAATAACCTGAAACACACCTATCTGTCTCCAGTTGCGCGGATTATTTTCACTTCGCCGCAATTACCAACCCCCAGCCCCCGTGTGTGCTCTCGCCGCCCACGCGTGCCTAGGAAATCTCGCGAATGACGTCAAGCGATTTTTTTCCCCGCAAAATTCAAAATTAATTCGCTTTTATTCCCCTGGTCATTCATCCCCATCCCTTCGTTATTATTATTCCGCGGACAATCCTACGTTTATTAATTAATTACAAATTTACTCCTGAGGGTATTTTTTTGAATTAAATTTGTATACAAATTGAGCGGATCGCGAAAAATTAACGCGACGCGAATTAATTCAAGTGAATTTGAGAAGTCTCGCGAATTTTTTCCCCACAAAAATTTGCCTTTCTAATGACGCACCCCCGAAGAGTGGCATCTCAGGCCCAAAAAAAATTGGGACAGCAACTTTGAGTAAATTAGGGGATGCTATTCGAAGGAAAAAAATAAAGAGGGAACAGGGGGAGCTGGTGTATGGCATCGCCGGGAATCGCGTGGGCAGTCGACGCGTGCGCAAAAATCCTGTCATCCCTTTCCCACCATTCATGGATCAACCCCTGTATATAGTACAGCCTCTCACGTCTCCCCGAGAGCCAACAGTCCACCCCTGTAAACTCTTGACAGCCGTTCTCCCCCAAAAAAAGTCGCGTAAACAATTGACAATTATGGGTGATGGTGAGTGGTGCGGTGATAATTCCGGAGTTAAGAGTGCCCCGGAGGCTGTGGTACAGAGTGAGGAGAGGAGTCTGGACCCGTCCGAGGTCTGCGAGGTCACAATTGTCATCCCAGAAGCCCCTGACAGCGGCAAAATGAGGGCTAATCGTCCGAGAGGTACAGAATCTTCCCTTCCTCAACTGAAATTCCCTCCTCCTTAGTCTCGTTTTTCGTCCTCCGATCGCAATTAAAATTGACATTAATTAGACTCGACTGGACGAAATCCCGGGATTTACTGGGGCATCAGAGGATTTAGCCAGTGGCGGAGGTCTCCATTGGTTTGACCAAACATTGGAGACCATTTTCCGGCTTCTGGGAACATTCCGGAGGGGTGGCCGGGTGGTACCCTCATTTGACACCGAAACTTATCGATTTTCAACCCCCGGTGAGGCTCTCACGTGCTCACTGACATTGACATTGCCCGTTAGAAGGCAGTCGCCAGTCTCTCTCTCTCTCTCCCTCAAAACACAATATATCGCCATCTTGCGGTGGCGAACTCACTTTACGTAATTTCAGTTTTGCGGATTAAGGTTCCCAGGAGCACCGCCCGATGTCACTAGATCCTCTGCCATTTTGTCGCGAATTTTCGAAAATATTTCAATTTTCAATGACGTCTAGGCCTTCCCGTTAAGATACCAACCGGAAGAGGCGGAAAATATTCGACGCCATTGTTACTCATACTCAGCTGACGGGCATTATAACCCTTCTCGTGAGAACCTTGCGGTACTCCAGTGTTGGATAGTAAATCGTGGGAGAAACGGGGGTTGGATTTTTGCAGGACCGATTTATGACGACGTTTTACGAGCGCTCACGGCCGACTGCAAGACAGGAATTATCTCGGGATGATGATGACAGTGGAGAAGATGAGGAAGACCTCTCGGTTGGGCTGTTGGAAAAATATTCATTTCTCGAAGCGCTGACGAGTAATTAATTCTTCATTGCATTCACCTCAAGTTTAATTGAATAAAATTTACAATCTCAATTACGAAATTGGAGGAGATTACTCAAAAGTCTATCGATCATTTCAGTCGATTATTTTGTTAAATATGAGTCAAAGTTTGTTAAGACTCCCTCTCATCCGGACTTTCAAAAATTACAATGGGCTCACGTAATCCTCTAGGAGAAATAATTCTTCACGCAACAGTTCAAGTCTTGGTTCCCTCGCCGAAAGGCGAAATGTTGCCACTGGCCTACATTTTCAAAGCCACATATTCCGTTTCCCAACGCGTGTATTCTATAAATAAAAAAAAAAAATAAAGAATTGATTGAGCAAGATCACCAGCCGCTCTCGGCCACTGACGACCGAAAAGCGGATTTTGTGCGTCGGCCTGAGCCTCCTGCAATTATGAATTACCCAAAATCATTGGTCCCCGTAATTCGGTCATGACAAGACCGGGACGAAAATTCTCCTCGGCGAGAAAAAAAATTTTTGTTAATCTGGAACAGGTTTAATAACCTCCAAAGGAAGTCGGAGGTAAAAAAAATGTCGGATTGCGTCACGAGAATTATCGAACGTTTGTTTGTCTCAGTCTGACCGTCGAGTACCGTTTCAAATAGTTTTCGGCTGGATCGAAAAATAAAAAGAGATATTGGTGGTCATAATAAAGCAACGGGGTCTACGCCCGCTATTGAGGTCTCTATACAAACGCGAGTGCACGCGCCGCTAGCAGAGTCTATTCCTTCAAGCTCACCATCACCCAAACTGTCCCTTCCTAAACGGACATAGCCGGGGGGGGAGGAGAGACGATGAGTGTTCCATCCTCACACGCGCCAAACCCGAGTCAAAATGCTCACCATGAATTTATGTATGACTCCCTCCGGCCGTACAAATTAAAATTTTACTACTTTTTTATTTTGATAGTAATAGTAAACTAGCCAACTCCAGCTCCCCTCAAATTGTTTACTTCGAAAATTTTCATTCAACTCACAATCGACTCATAAAATCAATTGTCCAACATTTTAACTCAAGACAATAGAATTTTTAAAAAATGACCTGTCAATTCAAATTTCCGCGGAAAAAAAATTACGGGAAAATATTCCACTGAACATGTGCGGCTTTGTTGGATTCTTTAGACATTTCTCCACAAAATCATCAGATGATCTGTTGCCATTTCGAATTGATGCCACGATCGGCTGAGAGAAGAGCAAATTCGCTCATTTTTCCCCGAGAATTGAGGCCCAAGTCGGCCATTGCGAGCGGAATTAATCGAAATTGCTCGACAATAAAAAGGAGTTTGAACGTGTGTACGGGTAAATGCGCGGTGAGAGTGCTTTCACCTTTCTCCCAGGCTCCATCTCCTCGTCTGTAATGGTGAGCCGATGGTCTCTTTTCAACGTAAGAGGCAGATGGGGTTTTCTTTATGCGCGTCTCTTTCGCTTGGAGAGCTTTTACTCTCGATCGCAGCGGCGGTCAATGTTCTCGGTGAAAGCAGTCTATTATATGTACTACTGTCTCCTAATGTCTTGGATTATGGACACTGAGGATGGCCCAGAAGATGCACAATTGCTGTAATCCTTACGATTTTTTTTTTCTCTCGATTATCGCGACAATAGACCAAAAATGAGACATAAAAAAATTCTACAATTAAAAATTCTACAATTAAAAATTCTACAATTGCCAATTAATGTTCCACAGAATGCGCTTCAATTGATAAAATAATCAATCCATTTTGAATAAATAAATCACTCGATCAGCCTCTGGCAACCATAAATCAAAAATTCATCCTCGATTGATAAAATTACAAAAGATACGGAATTTCATAATGCAATTTTCGATATTTAACGACTGGCAGTTGTGTACGGGCCTACTTATACTTGTCGAAACGATTGGGCAACGCAAACCGAGCGGAGTTCATGCCGTCCTGAATGTCGGCCACTAACCCCAGTTCGTGAATCAAGGCCGACGTTACGGCTCTTACTTTCACGCATTAAAGACGAAAATAATTGAGTTTGGTAATTAGAAATTACGTCCAGTGTCATAAGCGATACACATTTTTCATTCCAAATGTATCCAGTTCGAGATCTATCCGTCAAATGGAACAACTGGTCAATTACAATTGCTGGGAGTCGTCAATAATTCGCCCGTGGGGCATTTTGAGTCTGTAAAAGGCGGCGAGTGCTCTCGCTTGAAAATCAATGCGTCAGGTTTATTGTGAGGCCATCGATAAAGACACGAAATAACGTCTGGGCGTCGGTGTATACGTAACCGTGTCGTGCCTACGACCTGGTGGCCTTGCTTTCCGCGCTGGACCGAGACCGGCTATTGTGAAATACTAGGGATTTATAATAGTCCCCTCCTCTCCCCCCGTCCCCCCCCCCCGGCGCCCCCACCAACGTCTCTGTACGTTCAAATCGTCCGAAACAATCGTTAGCTTTCAAAAAAGTGTAAACATTGAAATAAAATTATTGCAGTTAAAAAAAAATGATAAAATGACAGAATCAGGCGCAATTTAATTGCACTTGTTCTTTAATCTGAAGATGTGGAACGCGGGGAAAAATGGATTTTTAAGTGAGCCTCAAAGACGTCAATTGTCATAAATAACTTGAAGAAGGGGGACAAGTGTATCAGTTTAATAAATTTTGAGAATTGAACGAGAATTATGAAAAATTGGAACGAAACCGCGCGTGCCACGAGTCGCATCAGTTACATCTCCCCTTCGGCCGGTAATAGGGCCGATGAAAATTGGAGACATCAATGGCCGCAATATATCCGAGCGCACGTACACTTACGAATGGTCTTAATAAAATTTTAGACTGGTCGTTGCCCTCGGCGACCTCATTCCAGCATTCGTATCAAATCTCATCCGTGACTTCATGTCGAGTTGTCACTTTTTGGAGATGAGGCGCAGTTGATCAATTGATTTGGATTGTCCCGTAAATTCTGGTAATTTCGCTCAAGTGAACTTGAATTATTTTTCTCGGTGCTAATTGATACTGAATTGAAGGTCTCCCTCGGGATTATTTCTTCGCGATTAACTGGGATTTTTGGGGGTGAAGTGATGACAAAAAAATTTTTTGAATTTCAACGAGCCTCGCGGATCTTGCGCGCCTAGGCGCCGGGGGTTCGAGCTCCGCTAGCCGTTGGCGTACGTTGACACGGGATATACATATATTCGCAGTAGACGGGATGAGGGATTCCATAGGTCACTCACCGTTGCCGTACATACGGACTGGATGAGACTAGGAGCCACGTGCTTCGCGTATTTCGCGGTGTGTGCGTGCTACGCGCCTCTACCGAGACCCCTTCTCTCTCGCTTTTTTTCTCCACTCATTGCGCATATTCTTCTCTTCCGCGTGTGTTATATCCTTCGGATCGTCAAGGATATAACGGGCCGCGTGGACACACGAGGATTGCTCGACTCGACTCAGGATATTTGAATTTTTTCCCCCCCCCCGTCGTCGATAATTTTGCGAAGTAATTCGCCGGCGCGGGGGGAAAGAGCCAATGGCGGATCGCAATCGCAAATTGTCGACGGGAAAATGCGAGGATCGCGTGTGTCGTAAAAGTACGGGAGTCGGGGCGATAAAACGGTCTAAAAATAAATGAGACTAATAAACCTACTTTTGTGGGGTAAACCGTCTATCGGCAATTGTAATCGCAATCTGGTCAATGCGTTTGATTACTAGTCATCTGAGGGCTGTGGGGAAGTTACTGGCGTCTTCGGGAGGTTTTGTCCTCATTTAAGACACGCCACCCTCAAAGTCTCTCTCAACGTCTTAAGGCGAGACCTCGAGGGCCATCTTAATTAGGGAAAAATTGTCCTAAACCACTGGTTTTATTGACATCTATTTTGGAATGTACAAGCGATCGTCGAGCTCTCCTCCGACTATTGTCGTTAGAGGGAGTCGTCAAATGAACGGGCCTCCCGTGTGCTCAATAACGTACCCGAAAATACGGGAACGCCACTTGGTAAACAGTAAACACTTTCGGTTAGACCTACTCACCAGACTACAACACGTGGGGCCTCCCCTCCCGGCTATTCTCCGTTTGATTTGGGTTAGATGTTTGACGGGCTAAACTTGACTCACTCCACCATCTGGGGAGTCTCCGTCATCCTCCTGGATCAACAGTGAATAGTAAGAAAAAAATCTATCTCCCCCGGGGGGATTTTAATTGGCTTTAATTTTCAATTAGTCAATCACTTTCAAATCGTCTAACATTTAATTAATTAATTTAATTACAATAATTTGATCTTACTGATTAGAAAACAACATTCTCCCCCAAATGTTGTGGATAAATTTTATCTACGAGTGGTCGTTTTATTTTTAATGCAAATAAATTAAATAATTTATTTGGAGATACTGCGAGTGCCGTATTAATTCTGAAAATATATTCTTGGAGAATGTGTAGAGCCTGTGGAGGTGGCTCTGTTGGAAAACTCTAGATGGAAAATTAAATAAATAACTGTAATGGGAGGAACTCTCAGGGAGGTGAGCATGATCCCTAGGATTTCGTCACTGGCCAGGTTGAATAACCGGCGTTACGTCATTGACTCACGTTTGCTGGAGTTACACGGGGGAGGGGGCACTGCCGAGGAGGTGGGAAAAATGTATGGGAACTCGGGAGGGCCGCGAGAGGAGGGGGGGTAGAGAGGGATAAAAAAATGCGCCGCCAAGTGGGGGCCGAGGTCGATCACCTACGTACTTGGAGTCAGTGACACCTAGAGGGAAAAAGGACTCAATGTTTCTCTCTCGGTTGGTCTCCTTTTCACATTCAATTTCATTACTACAATTTTAATAAATACCATCTAATCCTAGACAATAAAACAACAATAATCCTGAATAAAAACACCTCTAGCCGATTTAAACGCGAGATTTTTTGAGGAAAAAATCTTTAACTTTCTATTACCCCAAAAAAAAATTGCAATTAAAAGTTTGACAATTTCTATTACGTTTCGCGAGGCGCCTGACGTTTCCATTAATTTTGTAATAAAAGCCGTCAATAATCTGGGAATTAGGGCTCTCCTAAATGTCCACTAGAGATTGAATGAAAACATTCTCGCGAGAAGGAAAAAAAATTCCGAAAAATCGGTTTCGGAAAGGAGAACAAACTTTATTCGCGGAGACCGTTGACCTCCTCACGTGGAGCACAGCGTGCTGAAGTGCGCAATGAGAATTGCGGAGAAATATCGACGCCGAGGATTACGAAAAGTCGAACAATCGATTGGGGCACTCGTTATCGAAGCATCGACAGTTGATAATGGGGGGGGGGGATGGTAGTCGGAAGCAACGAGGCCAGTGCTCGCGGCAGTCAAAGGTGCTACGGGCTTCCGGCCGCTAACCTTGACCACACGAGTCATGTCTGCGCACATGTGTACCTGAATTCAACGTATTTATCGTCCCGTGACGTCCGGATGGAGGAGTCGAGGACCCCGGGATTTATTCGGACTCATGCCAAAGTCGTCGGGTTTTTCTCGTCTCTCGTCGCGCATTTTTAGCGATTTCGGGGGGGGGGCGACAATCAAAATCATAGACGATATTACGCAAGAGTGACTGACCGATCAAGGATGGGCCTCTGGGTCTCGTTGACTCAAGGACAGACGTGGTGTTTTGATATTCAATGTCTCATGGACGTCTGCGGTTATTGCACGTGAAGGAAATTAATTTTCTGGGATTGAAGTTGAATTTTTTTAAAAGCCCAATTTACCCTCCGACTGACGAACTTTTACAATTCAATGCAAACCTGAAATTATTCATTTTCCGGAGTTTGTACTGAATCGATTTTTCCACGCGACAAGTTTTCACCCGAAGTTGGCGAGCAATTGACAAAACCTGTTGTTTGAAGACACCTCCAGCTGCTCTAGATTCCCTCAATTCCCCCGAAGTTCACCAAGTTCAATATAGTTAGGAGAATTGAATATTCAGTTCAGCGCTGTTGGAGTTGAAAGAAAGAAAGTTTGAGGAGCGCTCGAGAATGGGAAGCATCGACCGGCCGTGACCGTATAGGGCCGCGATCGGTTCGAAGACCCCGAGGAATTCGAGCTCCCTCGGTGAATTCATTTCAAGGTGAAAATTGCAATGCACCGAGACCCTTCGTTACTCCCAGAATCCTACCATCATTTGGCTCACACGAAACCGCAATTGCTCCTACTGAGCCTCCAATTTCAACCCTCCCCCCGCTTTTTTACGTACCCCAGTCGTTTTGCCGGGCAATCCTCGCTATTGGAGAAAAAATAATCGGGGAAAATAGGACAAGTGGACGTGGCAATTCGCTTCCTCGTTTCATTGTCGCGAATTTGGATCGTCTAACTGTATTCCTCCGGCTCTAAGCCGATGCGCTCCCTCTCAGCACCGGGAGGTCGTGCATCTATAGAATGACTATAACCAAATGACGCCTTGCGGGCCTCGCTAACCTTCGACTTGGATTTTCTTTTTTTTTTATTTCCAATCGACAATCTTCCCACGAAAGCTGGAAACATCAAATCCCTCAATAATCCCATTTATTTCATTTGTCCGTCTGCAAATGATATTAAAATCGTATTAATCCAAATAAT
>JAPYZN010001790.1:0-26725 GCA_030522865.1 Psyttalia lounsburyi | reverse complement strand
TATTTAGCTTATTTTTGTACTTGATCTTTCTGTCTCTCGCACACTAATTTGTATATTTATGCAGAGAGACAGCAATCTATGTAACAGCTTCGTATGTAACAGCTTCGGCTGTATGTTGTTCCTTGGAACAGTGCTTTGCACAATATAATGTGCAGTAATAAATCTATATCAATCAATCAATCAATCTCTCTTCCCTTCGCTCTTTTCCTTAAATTTCTCTACTTTTCTACTGCCCTTAAGAACCCCTTTTCAATTTTCAATTTTTAGCTAGTAATAGCCTATTTTCTTACTTGAATGTTTGTGCGCTATATCTTGTAATTGTTTTCTGTTTTTGTGACTCTGTGTCACATTGTATTTGTACAACATAATGTACAGTAAATAAAACTTAATCAATCAATCAATCTTATTTTTGACGAATATGTTTATAAAATTACGAAAACTTGGGAAATATACACACGCGAATCTTTAAATGTTATTCAATAATAGAAGTTTTCAACTGTCAACGGTGGGTCGGATAAACAAGCGGGGCCAATTGAGAAGGTCGAAAAAGGCACAACAATGTTGTCACTTTATCAACACTATGGGTGTCGTGATTGGTCCGACACCGAAGCTACAAATGGGTTGTGCATAATTATTCAATTGAGATTCATCACTCTGACACTGTAGAACTGCGTGTGCATCGTGCGTGGTCCATTCATATTTTAGGCTCCATCACAATAACGAGAATATCAAAAAACTATGCAATTATAATAAGATCGTTTTTACATTGGAGTAAATTTATTTGTTGTTTCAAACGGTATATGTATGGAGCGCAAAGTTCTGGAAGTGTATTTTTCAGTTGTTAATTATTCTTCTCTACTATAATTTCATAAACATGAGACAGATCAGATTCTGGTTGTTCTGTTTGGTGATTACAATTGGAATATTATATCCCCCTTCGGAGGCTGCTAAGGGCGCTGGTGGCGGTGGTAGAAGCCGAGGTGCTCGTGGAAGAGGTCGAGTTTATACCGGACGAATGCCGATTTTAATACCAAATCGTAATCCATCGAGTATGGGATATTATGAAAATAAAGACGTAAGTTTTCACTGAAATTCCTACATTTTGACAACTAATTTTCTCAAACGAGTGTCACTGATGCACGAATAGAAAAGGCTTAGATCTTGTCACTAATTATGTTCATGCCTGCGATAATTCATTGAATGACAATGAAAACCTCTTCTAAAAATATTGAATGAGACCTTGATTTTTATTATTTATTCTGAATAACGTTTCATTTATGAAGGGAGCGAGAATTGTTAAAGCTTCACACTTCGAATTGGATTACATGCTAGGAAGAAAGATAACTTTCTTCTGTATGGCTCAGGGTTTCCCGAGACCAGAAGTTACGTGGTTCAAGGACGGCATTGAACTCTACCACCATAAGTTTTTTCAGGTACTCTTAATCAAATTTATGACAAATTTATATAATTATCATTGACAAGATACTAGTGACAATGGGACATGGCAATAGGTTCACGAATGGCCGATCGGGAATGATACAATTAAATCGAAAATGGAAATTGATCCTGCTACTCAGAAAGACGCTGGATATTACGAATGCCAGGCAGACAATCAGTATGCAGTCGATCGCCGAGGCTTCAGAACTGATTATGTTATGATCTCGTATTAATGACTCATTATGTTTTGAACTTTATCAGTACATTGTGACAGAAATATAATGTATTCTATTAATCAATCTTTTATTTCCTATCCGCAATTGAAAAACGCAAGATATAAAAATTCATCGACAACCGGAGAAGATGAAAAAATAATTCAATCGAGAATATTATTTATAGTAAATGTCATTACGTGTTTTTCTCTGCGTTCTGCGTTTTATGAGACAATCGGAGACATGAGGTCTTTTAAATTTCGCATTTGACGTGGAATGGCTCGTTGAGAGAAACCTTTTCGATTTAGTGCGGACTGACCTCACGCGGCCTCCCACTGTTACCTCCAAAAATCTCCTCTCCCTCCTAATTAAAATCAGGAAATCAAACCAACTGTGTTCGATTGATTAGAAATGGCAAAATGTGAGATAGCGATTTTATATTTTAATTTTAATCCGCGAGAATATAATTCACTCATCTAGATCATTGTAAGGGATGTAGCTATACTGAAGTCATCATAAGTTTTAACATGAAATGCTACCCCTACCACCTCTATTTTGCGTATGTTCGCGTTACCTCCACTCCTTCGTTTGATGTTAAAAGTTATGCTGACTGAACCATACGTAAAAATTTCGAATGACGTCAAGTTTTTAATTGCGTCCTCGCAGAGTGACTTGGAAAATACTCTTCATTTGAACGATTCAATGAAATATACTCCCGACGAATGGCAGGATATCATTTAATTTCGGGGGAACTTTACTTGAAAGACGAGAATAAATTCAACATCTGATGTACTTATTGTCCAATTGAATATGTTCAACGTAAACAAGAAGAATATAAATCAGAACTTGCCAAATTGGAACTTGACGGCAGTTCATCGATCTATATTTGGATGAGAGATATCTTCCTCACCACCAGACACCTTTTGCGCGAGGTCCTCCAGGCGATCTCCTTCAGGAGCAACGGAACCCAATATTTTTGTAAATGCATCGCAAATTCTCAGAATACATTAAATTCGCTATATGTAAATTTTTTATATTTTTCTTAAATAAAAAGTCTTTTCTCAAATATTCGCAAAAAAACGTTTTTTCTGATCCTTGACTTCTAACAAGTATTTTTTAATGCCCTTCGACGGATGATTGCATTCCGACGTTATTTCAAGTAAAATATTGAGAAGAAACTCTATTAACTAATCATTCTTTTAGTTAACCACATTATTTTGCAAAAGATTGTTGTGCCTTGTTTGTTGTTATCTGGCAAAAATAAATTTTCCCATCATCCAAGCAGAATGTGCAGCAGCAATTTCGTTTCCCAAACCCAATTGTGTGGTAATTTATCAATTGTCTATTTTCCAACCATCCAACAGTTCTGTAGATACCCATCAAAATCCGACGACATACTGAAGGGCTTAAAATTATTCCCCCCTTCAAGTATCACATCAAGTTTTATTGAGTCGATAATTGGGAGGTTGACCGGAACGACCTGTCTAGAATGGTTGAAGAGACTGCTGATGCGGAGAACTAAATCTACGTTTAAAACAATACGAGTACAAAAAGGGAATGAATTTGTTCATGTACGTGAATTGTAATTGTCTAATTCCTCGATCTGTAGTCAATATTCCATAGATCGTTACGTAGATCTGCATATCATGAGTGGCTTTTTTTTTCATCTGTGAAAAGATAAAACTGAATATTTTCATTCAAATCCGTATTTTTGTCCTCTGCAGATAGGAGACAACTGTGGAAGCCTATTCAACTCTAAGTCTGTAATGGATGGCATAGCACAAATTAGGGGAGTAATGGCTAGATATCCGAGCAGTTATTCACGTTCATAGTCGACCGCGGTCTGGTAGTAAGTGCATCTGCTTTTTCTCACACAGTACAGGGCGTTTAAAAATTCATTTTAGTTTCGGAATTGATTTTTAATTCCCTTTCGTCAAGTGATAATGAGAGTGCTGACGATATTATTTCTTGGAATTTTAATGATTAATTTTTGCGAAATCTCGGGGAGAAGAGGACGAGCTAGGAGCCGTAGCAAGTCTAGAGTGCAAATTGGATTACCAATCACAGGAAAATACAGAGATCCAGAGAGTGATCAGTATTATAATAATAATAATGTAGGTTGGACAAAAGTAGAGAATATAATTTCTGACTTTAATATATTTCTATCCCCTAGGTATTAACGAATAATAATGATAGATGTTATATTATTTTACTCGATATCAGCCTACTGGATGATTTTTCCTATGATTCAGGGTGCAAAAATCCTATTGGCCTCACATTTCGATCTTGAATATGTCCTGGGACACAAAATAGCTTTCCTCTGTGTCGCTAGAGGATCACCACGACCACATATCACCTGGTTTAAGGATGGAGCAGAAATCTACAGTCATTTATATCTTCACGTAAGTGACAGCATGGTTCTGTTGATTTCCATAAATAAAGTACACAAGCAGCATAGTTCGTGACAGAAGTGTGTTTCATAATAATATATTTCTAACTTACCCTGGTAAAACAGTCCAATTAGTTCCCACTCAGAAAAAATCAATCGGAATTAATGGTGTTTATGTATTTTCCAATTCAATTCCGATTGATGGGTGGCGATTGGATTTGGAAAAATCATCGGAAGTAATAAGTACAAATTGGGGATATAATATGGAAACGTTATCGCCTGATTACTTTCTCAGAAAAATGGCGGTTTGGTCAGAAGTTATGGACATAAAGCATCTCATCGGGTCAAAAACAGTTACCATTTGTTTCGGATAGATAACAGGTTCTGGTGTATGGAAAAACCTCGGACGATTGAAGCGGAAATTCCGAAATAAACCTGTTATTCTTAATTGGGTATAGAAAAGCTCAGAACATAGGAACTAATGGGAACTAATGAGGAACTTTCTTGAGCCCGATCCAATCTCATTATTATTACAAATCTTAAACTAATCATCGTCTGGCCCAAGAGTAATCGGGCGATATCGGTTGCACACTGTGTTCTCTATTTGTTCTGATTGATTCCGATAATTTTTTGAAATCCAATCGCCACCCAACAACCGAATTTAAATGAAAAAGACATAAACACCAGTAATTCCGATGGATTCTTTCTGAGTGGGAAATAATCGGACTGTTTTACCAGGGTAGGGAGGTAAATCAAATGAGTACCCACAATTGCCACCTAACGGAAAGGCGAGGAGTGAGGTCCTTTATTTTATCTCCAAGAGTTAGAATGATATTGTGTCCCTGTACTATCTCGTCCCGGTGTAGGTGAAAATTCAGATGAGAATATTTTACGACAGCCAGAAAGGGAGAGTATTCCACAGAAAGAGCCTCGCAATATTGGCGAGATATGCAATTGCAAAAATATTTATTGAATTGTTTTTGAATCTTTTTGGCAATATCACACGTTGCGCTAAGTTTGCCACATTCATTGGGGAATTTTCGCGAACGTCATGATAAAGCCGATAAGAGAACGTGTACACACATCAGTTTCACACGAATTATGCTCTACTATTTATTATTTATTAATGCAAAATTCAACTTTCGCTGTGTTTGTGGAAAATACGAGTTTATGGTCATGTTCATGCAGTAGTGATTTACTGGGAAGACGATTCCGTTTATTAAACGGAAGGGTCTCGATGCCCTACAGACAGATCAGATTATCTGTCTCGTACCTGGCAAGCGCAGCCAAATGCATTTTTTGCCTTTTATATGGAATCAGCATTACACATCCGAAGAAATGTGATTATAATGTAGGGCATGAGTAACGGAATGCCGTAAGATTTTCAGTTGTAATGCCCCGAGTGTCCCCAAGTTACCGAGTTATCTAATTGCTCATTCTAGTCGAAGATGTCCGAAACTACATGTACATAATATCGAGCAGACGAACTTGAGGAAAGTACTCCATTAATTTTCAAGCTTAAGGAATATTTGGCGGATTAATCCCCTCCATTCAATTCCCATCAACGGTACTGCGAGAAACTGCACAAGTGGAAGAATTTAAATAGAAATTTTTTTTTAGGAAAGCCCTTAATTCTGTTTAGCTGAGAAAAAAACTTTTAAAAAAGTACGTGCCACCCGTACCAAATTTTAAGAGTGCCAAGTTAATTACGGAAGGGCCGAAAAATACTGGTCGCAAGTAATTTAGACGACTCACTCAAGAAGTGTGACGCACAAGTGAGAGAAGTTAATGTTTTTCGTTGCATTCTCGTATTTCATAAGTTGTATTGTTTTAAAAAAATTACTAATGAGTTTGTAATGAAAAACTACCATTTGCCGATGGGAATTTCAAATCTAGGCGTGCGAAATCGTCGAGTGGTGGGATCGTAAAGCGCGTGAGGGGAAAATCGGCGCCAGCGCCGGGTGTGGCATACATCCCTTGTTTAAGCGGTTTCTGCAGAAAAATTTCGGCAGTTTTGATGACACTAGAGAATAGTTAGACAGACATAAAAGGTTGAATTTTGCTATGAAGTTCTCAAGAAAAATCTGATAATTAAAAAATTCTTTTCTCGAACTTTTGATATTTATTAGGTTCACGAGTGGCAAGTACGGAATGACACCGTTAAGTCAAAACTCGAAATCGATCCCGCCACGCAAATGGATGCTGGAGTGTACGAGTGCACTGCTGATAACATGTATAGCATTGACAGAAGATCTTTCAAAACTGATTTTTCCATTGCTTTCGATTAATATCAATTAATTCTATTCTCTAAATGAAATATTCATGGTTCCCAATCAACCATAACGTCTCCAAATTTCTGATATTTTTGCAGCTTGGAATCAAATTACAATTCTATGGTATAGTAAAGTATTGTGGCAAAATAAAATAGTTATATGAGAATTACCTGCATGCATTTCTTCTCACATGAAAATTACTTTGTCCTATTTTTCTCCCATTTTCGATCCTCTTGTCTCAGTTTCTCCCTATTCAAGAGAAAGGCGCAGCTGTTGATTTCAACTGTCGCATGCATAGATAGATCGCAAGAAGAAGATTGCCCTAGTACAATTATCTTGAATAATAAATAATGTCATTCTATTTTTTAATGTTCTGAATTTTAATTCAATTTAACGTCCGATTGTTCATGAAATATCGTTATCAAATTGAAAAGTTCCGCCATCTGTGCATCAATGTTGAATGCAAAATATCGAGAAACTATTGGGTAAGTAGATAGAATGATTAATTCCATTTTTGGGAGAGTGTGATTAATTTTCCTTTTCCAGTTCGTCTTCCGCTGAAGAATAATACGACACCCTTTCATGGACAGTCTGCTCTTCAATGCCAGTTATTACCAAAATTTAACAAAGATTTCATCGGAATAGAACTATAAATTCTAATAAAACTGAACCTGCCGATCACATCCTGGATATTTCCTTGTGCGTAAGTAGCGATCGTCAAGTCTGAGCTAAAATGTTTACGCTCTATAATTTTGCCAATCTAAAATCCGTCTGACAATAATTTAAAGAGAGTTTTGCTACAGGAATTTCGGGCATTTGATTGTCCAAAACAAATACCTTTGGCACAATTAGGAGGTCTCACCTCACCCCACTCAACCCCAAGATTAGGTAAAGGCCATCTCATCGCGAGTCCACTCTCGACTACTACTCCAGGTGAGGCTCCGGCGTACAAGGAGCTGGTCTATGCTCAAGCCGCCGAGCCACGCCAATTTGGGATTTCATTCCAATTGCCATTCAAATATCCAATCGCCCGTCCGTCACTTAAAAATTAGTTCCTCTCCCCCGCAACAAATATTAAGGCATGAAATCAAAGCCGTCCAATGGAAAATTAATTTCCCCATCGAGTGAGACCCATCCCTTCATCCGCATAAAAAAAATTTTTTTCCCTCTGCGTACCACGTCCGCTCGTTCTGGATATTATATACTTCTATTCTCACACCCATTCAGGTTATTTTAATATTAAATAATATCCCTTGTTGAAATTGACCAGAACTTCATTAGCCTTAAGTCAGAAAATATTAAACTATTATCGTTGTGCAGTAATTGAATCCCACTTACCGTCTTTTATTTTGTATAATGTCCATATAATCACTGCTTCTAGCATAGTATCCATTATCAGCGATAGCCCCCCAAAAATTACTCCAAGTTTGTTCTGGTCGGACTAGAAGTGGTCCCACAACACCCCTTTGTTGTTCCACGAGAAGTTTCAGAGTATGTACATTATCTAAATGAGCTACAGAATCGACCGAGAAGTAGCCAGAACATTCTTTCAGCAAACAATAATCCCTGAAAAGCCAGAAACAGTCAGTAAATTGTTGAAAATATGATTTCAATGTCTAATTGCAAAATCCGATTACCAGTAGGTTACTTACATGGCTAGACCTTTAGCAGCAGATAGACTAATTTGATCATTAGACATAATAATCTTTATGCTCTTGTATTTACTTCTGACATCGTCAATGAAATTCTGAACCACATTGTCATGATGAGTTTCACTGTTATAAATAAACAGATGCAGTTTAGACTTTGGATATGCTTGTTGATCGATTTTCTGGAGAAACTCCTCAAGGAATGGCGTTGGTCGATCTACGAAGATGGCAATGAGTATGGGTGGATATGTTTCCGGTTGGTCTTTGGAAAGCTCTATAGTGGCGTCCCAGCAGTTCAGGCATCCCTCCTCCGGATTCCACGCCCTAGCGATATAATTCCCGAGAGCGTTTAGAATTATTTTACTGCGGCCATTCCCATGAACTATCATGGGCACTGTATCATACGCTATGTTCTGAAGATAGGCTTCTTGTTCGTTGAACCTCAATTCTACTTTAGCTGTAAAATAAGAATTTTAAAAGTATTTATTGACCAATAATTGTAGGCTTGTCAAATCAAATTTCTTTTGTTATTAAAAACTGATTTGCTCTCCTTACAGTCGCTTCCATTCATGGCAAATGACGGCTCATTCGTCATTCGTGAACTGGCCTAATCTGGCGATCAATAATAAATCTGGCTTTTTTAAGCCTTCGCAGGGTTTTCCCAATAATTTGTTTTTGTTTCATCAAAATTAACTACCCAATTACATTTAATTTAATTCAATTGGCATATCATCCAGGGCATGGCAGCGTCGCCGTCTCTTCATCAGTATCAAACGGTACAAGTAAAAGATATAAAAAAATATTGAATTACCAACAGCTCCATAGAGGTTTTGAAAGATCTCAGCTAAATGGTCCAGCTTTATTTTATGTTTCTCTCTAAACACTGGATTCAAAAAAAATTTCGTATAAAACAATTGATCATCATCTTCGTCTGCTACTTTGGAGCTCGTCAACATTGCGTAGATATCCGATGCATAACCCATGAAGCCACCGGAATTCAAATAAGGTTCACCTCTGCTGATTACTGGATATTGTGATGCCAGTGATTTATCTGGCCAACAGAAGCCTTCGGCTGAGAACAAAATTCGAGCGTCGAACATCTTGAATCGATTGATGATAGCTTCCAAAGACGCCAAAAAGATGACATCGTAACTATAATTTTCAATTTATCATTAGTTGCATTACTTCGACCCTCTGAATTTCAAGGAAATATCATATACCAACCCATCAGTAACTAAAACTATTCTGTCCGCATCGTTTTTGAATTCTTTCAAGGCTTTTTTCAGAATATTAATTTTGTATGCACCGCCGATGGATTTCATATTACCCCCTCGCCAAGGTTGCCCATAGCCCAAAACTTTCACATTCTCCTCAATTCCGTAGACCCTTGCCGATCTAAGATACCTCTTGAAGCCGTCGGTGTCGTTTGATGCCACGGTAAATACGAGAACGTCTGAAATTAAAAAACAAAGCCATTTAATAATGACACTTTTTATAGATGAGTCGTGTCAAGTTATCACTGCTTATTATCAATTCACCTCCTCATCTCTTCTATGAAAGCTTCACTCAAGACAGCGTATTTTCATAACGAGCTCGACCGCGCGCTGTAATTGTGACAATCAAAATTAAAAATTGGATATTAGCCGGCTTGGATACCAATCGACCAATAAAAAAGCCGCGATCTCAATCATGGGAGGAAAATGAGGAAACTAGCGCAAATTACGAGGAGGCTAGAGCGGAATTTTTATCGAATAGAACTGAATCAGATGAAGAGATCCGATTAATGCAGACGCCGAAACTGAATCAGATGAAGCGATTCGATTAATGCAGACGCCGAAACTGAATCAGATGAACAGATTCGATTAATGCAGAGGCCGAAACGGAAGTCAGAAGAGAAAGTCGATGATATCCCTGCAGAAGAATCAAGCGAGAAGATGAAACAGGCGTTTTATTATTTACTCGACGATGAATTAATTTACTTTCGACAAGACAAATTTTATAAAACACAGGAGGCCTTCACCCGACGCAGCCTGGATGAAGGGCTGTCGGAGCTCAGGATAAATTTCCTTCGAGTTGATTAACGGTAATTATAATGGTTTGGGCGCCAGATAGTTTGTCAACAACTAACAACGATATTCCTGGCTAATCGTAGGGAGTGGAAGGTCGGAAGACCCTTGAAGTTTAATAAGACAGAATGGAAGAGAGAGAGAAGGGGAAGCAGAAATACTATAGATTAAATTGCTCACAATAATGTCGACAATAACAATTTTATTGTTAAATAGTCCTCGGGTATCGACCCTTCCTCATATTTCACACTAGACTAACAATATTACACAAGTAGACGAGAGCGTTGCCGGGGCAAGAGTGTCGTCGCAACCACCTGTGGCCAATTCGATATTACACAATTTTAAATAATATTTTACAATGATTTGCTAGGCAGTCCGCGGGATTCCCGAGGACTGGGGAATGCCTCGACGAGAAGGGAAAATAATGACTCCTGTCCCAAAGATGATGACTCCACCGAGGAACCAACAGCATGGCAAAAGACGATAGCAGGGCCGAACGTAGCCCAGTGGAGACGAAGAATGCATGAGGAGATTGAATTACTTCGTAAAAACGATAGATGGGACTTGGACCCTTCACCAGGAGGAACGAAAGCCATCGAATCTGAGATGGTGTTCAATGTCAAGAAGAACGCTGACAGGGAGCCTGATCGCTAGAAGGCAAGATTAGTGGAGATGCAGAGGTCATTGATCGGGAAGAGTTAGTTTAACACAGCATACGCTATAATTACTTCAACTTGTCTATTATCTTTCTACATGACATCCTCTTTCATCCTGTGGGTTGTGACTGAAAACGGTAAACGGTAACGATCTCCGCTACCGTAGTATTCTCCGCAAAAGCAACCCAAATACATGCCGTGAACGCTCAGTTCACCCACAAAATACGAGAACATTCCCTCCGCGTTACTAATTTGAGTGTCGCGCTTTAATACCACGGCTTCAGCTACCTCCCTTCAAATGGAACGATTTCTATATCACTCTTGTAACAAAGAGGGACAATCAGGAAGCGACGAAATACTCAAGAGATACCGACCAATAGTTTCTTAGCTTGTACGGTCCAATGAATGGGATTGAGAAAAAAAGTGAAATTTCTGATTGCAAGAAATTGTTTCTACCTCAACACTCCCAATGAAACCACATCCTACGTTTTTATTACGTTAGTAATACCACAAGTCCTCCAAATTACCCGATATTTCCCGATTGTTTTGTTGCGTAGTGACGAGAGGGAGAAATTTTGGAGATTAGAAAACCGAGCGCGTAACGCAACGGATTTTTCTTCAATACTTCTCCTGATAATGGATACGCGAGAAAATACGAGAGAGATATTCGAATGATTTAGGAGGTCGAGTGGTAGTCGACGAATTATTTCGGGTAATCGGAGGTGGCCTGCCCTGGGTTAAAGAAACAATTGCAGAGGTAGAGGTAAATTATCAAAAGCTAGAGGTAAATAATCGCTGATATTTTCGGGGGAGGTACTTCATGTTATTGAATACTGAGCTCTGATTGGCCTCCGTCACTCATTTCACTTGAAATACTGATCAAATCGTGAGCAAACATAATTTCCGACTTGCAGAAATCATGCGCGGAGGTCGGAAATTAGGTTTGCTTATGATTTAATAATTATTTTTCTTGTAATTAGTCACGGGGATTTCGAGATTACCAACTATTACACCCGGACCTTAAATTGCCTCGTTTCATATATAAAATATAAAATTATATATACATATATGAATATATCTATACAAAATGTATTAGATTAGCCCCAAGTTATATATATTTTGCCATGTATATCTATAACAAAACAATCATGAACAATTTGAATGTATTCATATAAAATCGAACTAAAATTCTATTTTTGGTAGAAAAGACTGGATTTTCATGACTAACAATGAGAAATCATTTTAATTATCTTAATTATTGGAAAAAAAGGAATCCCTGCAATTATACGAAGACATTGTGATACTATAATAATGAGACTTGTTTTTAAGTAAATAATAACTTGCCTGATAAATACAAAAACGCGAAGAACCAATAAATTAATTGAAGAGTAAACCGAGACTATCGAGTCTTGTTTTTACAAATTATTGTCCCTACTTAAAGGGACACTGGTCAATATAATTTTGTATTAAGATCCAAATTTCCTCTAGAATATTATTTCATTTTTCACAAGATTGGCTTTCCTCGGAAAATTAAAAAAATCTCGGTAGTGGTATCAGCGATAATACAAAACGTGCAAAATTAACGAAATTAATTAAATGAAGATCTTTAATAGATGATTAAAATATTACCGGTGTTCCGTTCTTGTTCAGTGATTTGGGTAAACACACAAAGGACGAGTATTAAGGAATAATTAAACCAACAGCTCATCATCCTGCCTGTATCCTTAGGAAAAGTTCACTATGACTTCACAACTCTGAGAATAAGTACAATGGAAATGGGAGATGAACGAATGAATGAGAAATCACGTAGGCAAACCGGGTGCTCTCCCCGAATGCGGTACGGTCTCAAACACAGCTGTTGGTGGTGGAACAAACTGAAGTCGCGCAGTAAGATCTGTCTATTTCAAAACATCGCGGAGGGATTTTATTTATACCATTGAGCCTGCACATCACGAGCGACGACGAACGTTGGTCGGGATCGGATGCAGCGACTACACATCTGAAATTCTCGTTAGGAGTATTTATTGCCGTCAGAGGTCACTGACAAGGAATTCCCGGGAAGTCGGTAGGGAATGCACTTTTATATGGACGCCAATGGAAAATCCCCTTTTAGCTGCCTAGGGAGTAGCTATTTCGATGCAGAATTTCCTGAGGAATCCAATGGAGTTGACCGCTTCCCGATATCTCAATTGGTTCTCGAGAAATCTGCAAAAAACGGGAAGAACGTCAGCCGAGGTGACCCAGAAAGTAGCATTTTTGGCTCGCTCTAGCAACGTCAAAAGTCGGTTTTTCGCACTGACGGCACGAGGAGTTTCTAAGGGATACTAGAATTTCCCGAGAAATCCAATGGAGTTGACCTCGTGCCGATATCTGTATTGGTTCTCGAGATATGGCCGAAAATCGGAATTTTGACCTGCCGGGGCCGAACGGAAGAGAGCATATGCCTCAAAAACGCGGTAATCTAATGGAATTCATTTTCGGCCCTGCTATATCGCAGTTTTCGCCTGTGCCGACCCAACCGCCACTCGCGTGTAGCTTCTGGAATTCGCCGCAAAAGGGGAGGGCGTAAAATCGCGACTCGGGAATAAAATCCCTCCATGCCGCCCGTAATAATGCAATTGAATTTTCTCAATGAGTAATCCATCTCTCCCTGTGCTCCTCCACTAAACTGGATTGTATGGAGGATCGTCCAAATAATTTTTTTAGAATTATGAAGAAGTATAGAAATTTAGCAGGCCAAACCGAGGGAGGATTACCATTCTCACAATCGGAATAATTATTTCCCCTCTCCAACAGATTTTCCAATGAAAATTTAGACATCTCTGTAATTTTCAGAGAAATTTTAGAAGGATGTGGGAGGAAATGTTTTTGATAATGGAAAGCATTATTTTCCTCGTGAGAATCATCACGGAATGATTATTATTAATCACGAGCCTGCGCGTGACTGCGCAGAGCGTTTGGAAGTTGTGTCGACAGACGTCAACACAACTCTGCACACTGATGTATTTACTTAAGTTACTGGTGTTATAATTTAATTACCCAGACCTCCAGCACCTCTGAACACCATCCCCAGCGTTTCTCACTCGTAAATTCCTCGAGAGCCAGGACTTCAACTCAAACTGACGTGGAAAGACAAAAATATTTGCTTGGGCTAACCTCAAAACTTTCGGATAACTGGAATACAACTGATGTAAGTTTTCTCGATTACACCCTGGAAACAATTAATTGAACGTTCATCAACATTTTAGAATGATGAAGTTTATACGGGACATCGACAACCGACCACCTCCTCCCCGTCGGCAGGTTCAGCCGAGCGACGATTTGACACCCGACTACATGAACATTCTCGGCATGATATTCAGCATGTGTGGACTCATGATGAGACTCAAGTGGTGTGCATGGGTGGCTCTCTACTGTTCCTGCATAAGTTTTGCCAATTCACGTGTGACTGATGACACTAAACAAATACTGAGCAGTTTTATGCTGTCAATATCGGCTGTTGTGATGTCGTATCTTCAGAATCCACAGCCGATGACACCTCCTTGGGCATCGGCACTCCAATAGTGACCTGGGGACTGATTATTTCTGGTGTTTTCATACTTTTTTCACATCTCATAAAAGTTGTATGGGAATAAAAGAATGTTTTTTAGGCAAATCGAGTGAATCAGCTGATTTTACAAAATTGTTACTCTTGACTTTTGATCTCTCTATTAATTTAATTTATCTGTAAATTGCTGCGGATACAGACAATAGACAACACACAAATGGAGGGTAAAAATAAATACCCAGGGGCGGCGGAACGGTAAAATCTGGAGTGTTGAGTCAATTTTATGAGAATAACCCCAATTGAAATATTGAAATAGTTTTCGCAAATTCTCTTTATTATCTCACGTTTTGGGGTGTTGAGTGCTCAATACACTCAACTATGGTTCCGCCGCCTTTGTAAATACTCCTATCTTCCTAGAAGTCAGCCCATTCAACTCCTGCGACCTTTTTGTCAGTAAAAAATTATGAAATTCTTTGAATTGAAAAATAATTTCTTCACGAATGGGTCAAACGGGTGGGTAAGGTGTTTGATGTTTCTTAATCGTCGGAAATTCATTCATCCCACTATGAAAATCAGTATTAAATTTAAATAAAACTCACATAGACGTCCATGATACTGCTGCCCTACACTTCCGAAGTCCGTACAATTATCAAGAAGATCCACGAGGCACTTACTTCAATTAAAACTAGTGTTCACCCACGATGTAATGAAATTCCAACTGCTGTCATTAATTTCACGGCGCTAGTCACTTTGAATATTTACCTCACATTTTAAATGTTTCCTCGTGGCGATTAATCCTCGTAAACCCGAGTCCGACAGCCGCACCCACCCGAAATTGGGATCTACTTTCTGGTGTGAATCTACTACACAATTACCAATTATTTCAGTAAAAGTGTCTTTAAATTCTTGTCAGACGAATATTTGATTGGCAAAATTATATTTTTTTTTTCAATGTAGCATAATGAAGTGCACTTCGCGCGCTCGTTAACAGCTATTTACAACTTCATTATAGTTGTTGTCATTGGTTTTTTTGTTCTTGGGAATTAAAAATTGGTTTCCTCAGGTTTCAAAGATTACTTGCTTTTATGGACGCTAAAAAAACCGCAAAAACGACACTTCATTTTTCTGGTCAATTTCAAGGAAATTGTGAAATGTAAAACTCATTTTCTGGGGCTCCTCAATATTTAGAACTATGAGAAATCTTCGCAGAAATCTATTGCTGTTGGATTTGAAACGCTCACTCCTCCAGATTTCCAGAGATGTTTTTCAAAAGAAAGTCCTCTTCGAATTAACATAATTTTCGCTCTCCGGGTTACTGCCCAAGGAACAATTTTTACCGATACCATGTAAAAGTTCCGGGTAAGACCGATAAATATCCGGTAACTTACCGGTAAATTGTTGGCTGGGAGGGACCTAGCAAAAAATATTTTTTATGCTCACATGCACCGAAAATGAGCATTCCCTGCTCACAAGGATCACGCGGATCCCAAATCTCATGTTTTGGGACTCACTCCTGAGATGGGATGCCCCTCGAGATGCCGCTCATTTATCAAAAGATTTAAATCCATGAAAAAAATTGAATACCCGGGGTACCTCAGTCTCCAGGGACTGACTAAATAGATTACCTCGCCAAAAAAAAAAATCGCGAAATATTCAGTGGACGTTTGGGACAGAAATCAATTATTTCCTGATTATTTCCAAATACTTTTGACTCGACTAAAATTTGTTCAACAACTTTATTATTTTTTTCCGTAAGGGAGCCTTCGTTTTTCCTTCGTTAAGTTTTTGCTTACAAGGAATGTTCATTTTCTAGAGAACAAGGGTCATTAATTTTTTAATTCGATCCTTCGATAGTCGCCGATAAAAAGTCAAGCCTTCATTGAAATAAGTGTGATCACATTCAAGGAACATCCCGGACATAAATCTTTCATTTTATTGCAGTGCTATTAATTGACCTCAGTATAAGTAATACGATTCCATTTGCCTGCAATGATCTGCGAATTGTGTCTTCCCATTATCCATGAAATACTAGACGTTACAAACATAGTAGGAAGTTAATTAAAACTGGTTAACAGTCTGGAAGTTCGATAGTTCTTCTCAGTTCTCCGAACAAGCGATCAAGTCCTTCGTGATTGCAAGGAGCTTCATAATCATTTATTAACAGAAAATGGCATGGATCGGTGGCTCTGGGATTTTATCCTCAATTTCTCCAGGAGTTGGTGAGATATGCCATTATTTATAATAAACTGTGTTAAACTGAAGTCGGCATAACTTTTAACATGAAATGCTACCCCCACCACCTCCATTTTGCGTATGATCGCGTTACCCCCACTCCTTCGTTTGATGGTAAAAGTTATGCGGGCTGAACCATATTTTAGAGTTTTCAGAGCTCACGATTGTTCCAGGGGTCTTACTTGCAATTGTTAGTATTTTGTGGAGTTTGCGATGGTGGAATAGCGAATCGCGGAGAGAAAAATCTAGAATTGTTAAATTTGCGATGACACTACCTGGACCTCCACGAATACCTATCCTCGGAAATATCCTGGAGGTGTGGGAAACCAGTAGTAAGTAACAGCATCTTGATTTTTTTAAGTATCACCAGAATTGGCCAAAAACTAATTAAAAAATCGAGAGAAATCCTATAAAATTATTAAACGAATTTACTAGATTTTTCTACGAACATTTTTTATTTGTGTAATACTACACTTTTCCAGAAACTGTAAACATTCTCGTGAGAATTGGCCAGGAGATAAATTCTAGACTGTACCAATTTTGGTTGGGGCCAACTGTCGTCAAGATTGTCGTCTCTGATCCCAAAGATCTTGAGGTAAAAAGCCCCGGTCGCCAGAGTTGCGAATAAGAAAAAATTGATTGCCAATATATTATTTTTCCACTTCAGATTGCTCTCATGTCCACAAAGGCTGCGGACAAGGATGATGTTTATAAATTAATGGAACCTGCGGTGATTAATGGACTGATTAATGCACCAGGTATTGATATTATAAACAAATTTACGACCGTGGGGGTGTGCCTGAGGGGAGTTCGATAGGGCTCTATTACAATCCTCTGTAGACGATTCCCGATAGATAACAGGTTCTGGTGTATGGAAAAACCTCGGACGATTGAAGCGGAAATTCCGAAATAAACCTCTTATTCTGAATTGAGTATAGAAAAGCTCAGAACATCGGAACTAATGGGAACTAATGAGAAACTTTCTTGAGTCCGATCCAATCTCATTATTATTACAAATCTTGAATTAATCGTCTGGCCAAAGAGTAATCGGGCGATCTTGGTTTCACACTGTGTTCCCTATTTGTTCTTATTAATTCCGATAATTTTTTCAAATCCAATCGCCACCCGACTATCGAAATTTAAATGAAAAAGACATAAACACCAGTAATTCCGATTGATTCTTTCTGAGTGGGAAATAATCCGACTGTTTTACCAGGCTAGGAAGTAGTCCAAAGTGTTTTTATGCTCGTGGGAGATTTATATGGGCCCCTGCCGAAGGCGAGTGATAATCCCACGAGTCTAAAGACACTTTTGCCGCGAGTATCGAATAATATTTTTCGCCAGAATGTGTGAGAAGTGAGATTTTGCGCAATCATCCCAGAAAAATGAACTTCAAATTCATTCTACCGAGTTTTTTCATTTAACGATTTTTTTTTCACAGCCTCTGCACAATACCGGGCCCATAAAAATTTGATGATGCCACAGATAAACGGAAAATCTGTGATGGGAAAATACATTGGAATATTCACTCATCAATCTCGGGTTCTTTTAAAATTATTGCAGGAGAAAGTAAATACCGGAGAGTTTGATGTCCACGATCACGTCAATTTTTGCTTGGGCGATATGGTTTATGGTAATTCTATTGGATTTTTTTCAAGTGCTATTTTTCAAATGATTTAAAAAAATTCTGTCAATTCTACGAAGGAATTTGGCAGCTCTGCTGGATATTTTCTTTCGATAGGAATGAAATTCTATGCGAAATATTGATAGAATATACTTTTTACATCTGCCCCAGTCTAATTAATTTCTTTTCCGTACTGACATTGACTTTTTCTCGTCCGGGAATTGGCATTCGTCCTGTCCCAAACTCGGTAAAGTTAAAGTCACTACGGCAAAATATTGTCTGGGGCGTCGTTATAGTGATTTTTTACTCGTGTGGTTGGCTTGTCCTCACCTGCGGCTGGGACGCCAACACCACACGAGTAAAAAACCCCATAACGACAGCCCGGAAATGTACTATTTCAGAATCGTTGTTTGGAATTCCGGGCACTGCGCAATTGGGAGAGCCCAGTAGTTTCCTCGTGCTGAGCCAAAGGTATCAAAATTGAGCTTTTATAGAATCAGTAAGGAATTCATAATTCCATAGAAAATTCACTAAAAACTATTAGACTATCCTCTGGAGCATTAGAATTCGTATTAATTGAAATTCTCTTTTCAGTTGCTTACACACCCTGTATTATAGAATGTTGAGACCGTGGTTGGCACCAAATATAATATTTAGTCTGACTCAACGAGGCAGAGAGTATTTGAAAGTTGTAAAAAAATGTCATCAATTTTTCGATAATGTAAGTGCATGAAAACCATCGTATCCGTTTAATTGCACTGGATCTGCATGAATTGAAAACGACATTTATTTATTAATTACCTAAATTTGTAATTAAAAAAAATGTTTATTAATTTCGTGAATCATTGAAATTTTTCAGATCATTGCTAATAAAAAAGAAAACTATAAGTCCCTGAATCCAGAGGAAACTGTCAAACTCTCGCTCTTTGATTTCCTCATAGATCACACGATGAAAAACAAAGATTGGACGGATGAGGAACTTCGTTACGAAATGATTACAATGTTTCTTGCCGTATGATATTGATTCATTACTTTGATTATCTTATTATTATTACTGAGGACTAACTTTTCATTATTCAAACGCACTTATCGGGCAGTCGTACGAGACGATGACGGGATTAACCTGTTTTGCACTGCTGATGATGGCAATGCATCCGGAAGTTCAAGTATGTATATAATCGGTAACTTTATCTGAATTACCGAAACCCAGAATTACATTTAATAATTAACTTCTTCCAGAAAAAAGCTAGAGAAGAAGTGAAAAATGTTATGCGGGGGGATGACGTGTCTGAAACTGAAATTGCAGATCTAAAATATCTGGAGATGGTCGTTAGAGAGACAATTAGACTTTTTCCCGTCGCCCCTGTGATGCCTCGCAAGACCAAAGCCGATTTAAAACTAAGTAAGTTAGATCAACTTGGCCAGTTTAGACTGAGAACCAAAATTATTTTAGCCAATTATTTATTTACTCCAAATGTCTTGACTTTTTCGGAATTGTATTTTTGGTAATTGGATTCAATGCGTCCCTAACAACGGAGACCAACCTTGTGACCCCTTTAATATTCTCCATGAGAACACAAGCAATTGTATATACTATCCTACTGACCAGTCCCTTCCCTTGGTTTTTAGAGGTGGGAGGTATGGATATGAGTGGGGATTCGATAAAGTGGGGGTATGCCATGAAGGGAACGGACTGGTTAGCCCAACCGTATATATATTGACGCTGTCGTAAAAAAAAATTGGTAAACATTTCGTTCATTCATACCAGCTTCGGGTGTTGATGTTTACACTCTCGTGCGTACTCGTGCGCGGAGATTTAAATTGACAATTGAATAACTTACCCCACGGCTCTGCGCTGTCCACAGCTAACGACGTGATCGGAGTAAGAGCGGAGTGCGTGTAAGTACAGGCGGATTTGAGTTCCCCCACTCCGCGACGCGCCCCTATCCTCGCGACTCTCCTCACAGCGTTCTGTTTTCTCGTGATGCTCGCGCGTTCTAAAACCCGACTCGCCCTACGGAGCCTAATAAAGTTTCAATAATAATAATCATTACGAGAGTCAATTTAAGGACGTAGGCAATCTAATGATCCTTCAGAAGGAAATGGCTGTCATCAGTGGCACCCGGTCAAGCGTCGCCTGGAAATGACTCGAATAAACAAATCAATTTTCGCAATATCAATGACGTCTCTTAAATAAATGGTCATTTTGCAAAAATAATTTTTCTCTCACGGAACCGGAAATATGTTCTGCGGTGAGTCTAATGACGGATTTAATGCGGTATATTCTGAAAGTAAAAAAATGTACTCGGGTAATGCCCGAAATATTCTAAAAAAAATATAGTTTTTCTCCTGTCGGAGAAGTATCACAAGAATAACTATTTCTTCAGGTAACTGCGAGGTTCCCAAGGGCACATCTCTAGCTCTTCTTCCATATGCTACCCACATGGATCCCGATTTCTGGGAGGAGCCGAAGAAATTCATTCCCGAGCGTTTTACTCCTGAAAATTCAAAGAATCGTCATCCCTATGCATACATCCCCTTCAGTGGAGGTATGAGAAGCTGTCCTGGCTCCAAGTTTGGCATGGTCGGCATCAAGGTCGTCCTGGCCCACGTCCTTAAAAAATATCAGTTGAATACAACAAGGAAATACGAGACATTAAAAGTGCATAGTCACATTTCGACGAGGAGTGCTGATGGCTATCATATTTCTCTCAAGGCAGGGAACTGATAAACGAGATATGAGGAATTATTTGAATACGAATTTGGCACTTGTTGAAAGAATTCCAATATTTTTTGCATGTAAATTGATGAACAAATACACCAAAATTCTCTCTCAAAATGTATTGTCATATTCTTAAAATTTTTATCTCACAAAAACTATTGTAAAAATATTGCTAAACCGAAAATTGCATTACCATTTACGATTTATTGCGTCCTCCTAACGCCTGATGTGAGCGGAAAAGAGTCTTACGACTGCAAAAAGTCACATAAATTTTGCGTTCGTCTCGGCTAAGATTGCGTCAATTCGCATCGGGTTTTAGAGACAATACTTATTGATTATATTAAAAAATTGCATGCAGTCATCCGAAATTACTTACATACTATCTTGGAAAATTCTTACCAATGAATCGAATCCGCCGTTGCTTCCCTGAATTATCAGTCAACTATTCATGAGATTTCGTTTTTTTTCTTGCGACGAAGCGAGAGGAGTCGTAGAATTATCCAAGTCGATTCCAATGGCCGCCAGTAAAATCGACAAATTCATGCAACAGGAAACAATGGATCATTTGAATTAAAAACTATCGTCAAGATCTGGGGGCTGGAAATATTGGCTTCTCATACACTTCGAAAGTCGTCCAGGCGAAGAGACTACAGACATCTAATACTGTCGATTTATCGAGTTATCGGGATAATATGACGATACTTCTGTTCGATCATAGATCGGGATATTTTACGTCCCTTCCACCGACTGCAAGTAAGAATTTATCTGTATTTTTTATTGCGTTATTTTTACCTTAACTTGTATTAATTGCAGTATTATTTACGCTCGCGATGGTTTTGTGTCTTCTGCGGTGGTGGAGTACGCTTCGGGATTACTGGGATTATAGAGCGAGGATGACAAAATTTGCGGCTACACTGCCAGGTCCTGATCCGTTACCACTCGTTGGAAATGCTTTGGCGCTGAGAGAAGTTGACAGTAATCTTTAAAATAAATAATCTCAAATATTTAATCAACAAATGTGTACTTGTTAGGAAGCCAGGTTAAGCAATAAATCCCGGTTTTATTGGTAGCAATTGAACTACATTTTATTTCGACGTGTGCTCACTTCGAGAGCGCTCGCAAAACTAAGCAGAGAATATCCAATTCACTAAAACCATAGTCACGATGTGATGGTTTGTTTCCTTTCAGGCTACGTCGTTTGTTTACATTATTTGGTAAACATTGGGCTAAAGTAGCCCCAGAAGTTTACCTAGACAGTCCTTCCAGGAAGAGTGATCTCATTGTATATAAAAGATTTGAGATTATAATTCAATAATTAAATCGTATTTGTTTTGCTGTTTTCAATAAGTCAGTCTGAACTCTGGAGATAGTCATCTACCGGTCAAGATTTGGAGATTAATTGACCGTTGATCGATCAAAAAATTACAAACGGAAATAGTCGGGACAAAAAATTTTTAACTAATTAGAAACAGGTCATTTGCTACTTCGGTTCATGATTTTCTGCTTTTTCTCATTTTTTTACGTTTACTTCCAACTTAAAAATAGGTTTAATAAATAAAGCGGGAAAAATTTGAGTTGAGCTAGAAACAAGGGGGTACTGAGACGTGAAGGGAAGAGACAATAGTTTCGACACCCCCTAGTGACGGAGGACCCACAAGACGGACCTCACAGGGTGAATGGACAGGGTCGGAGGACAAGGAGGCATTCGGCCTTGACCTGCGAACCGGGCACACTTCTTCACCACCTTCAATTATTATTTACTTCGGCATAATTCTTGTCGCGTGATTTTAACTTGTGTAATCATAAGGTATTAATAGTATATTATGCGACATGTGCGTAATGGTGTTTTTGGCTCGTGGGAGGTTGTAACACGAGCCGAAGGCGAGTTTATAATCCCACGAGCCAAAAATCACAATTACGCACAAGTTCCATACAATGCACAAGTTCCATACAATATTTTATGTCATTGTGCCCGTAATCCGCGATTTAACCGAGCGAAGCGAGGTTAGAATCGCGTGATTACGGGCACCTATGGCGTAAAAATTATTAAATCAACTCACATTTGATGGACTCGCGAAAATTCATTACTACATAAAATTTTGTTTTTATAAATGTAGTAATGAATTTTCACGAGTCCATCAAATGTGAGTTGATTAAATATCTTCAATACCTGATTATTACACAAGTTAAAATCACGTGACAAGAATTATGCGGAAGTAAATAATAATTGAAGGCGGTCAAGAAGTGTGCCCGGTTCGCAGGTCAAGGCCCGAATGCCTCATGGCCCTCCGACCCTGTCCATTCAGCCCGTCAGATCCGTGTTGTGGGTCCTCCGTCACTACGGGATGTCGAAACTGTTGTCTCTTCCCTTCATGTCTCAGTACCCCCCTTGTTTCTAGCTCAACTCAAATTTTCTCCGCTTTATAAAAACTAATGTATTTCTTTTCAGAAACCGTACAAATACTCACCAGAATTGGTAGAGAAATCAACGCTAAAAATTATGGTTTCTGGATGGGACCGAACTTGAAATTCGTAATTTCTGATCCACGTGATCTCGAGGTATTCTTTTATAAATTACCCAGTGGTTTCACTGATTTCTGTAAAATAAATACCCTTTTTTGCGTCACAGATCATATTCTTGAGTCCCAAAGCAGCGAAAAAGGATGATTTCTATCAGTTGATGCGACCAGCTGTCACCAATGGCCTCATCAATTCATCTGGTAAATATTACCGTAAACATAGTAATTAGTGGTGTACATTTCCAATGATCACTGACTCAGTGATCACTACAAAAAACATTGATCCTGGGCTGTTGCGATGGGGTTTTTTGACTCGTGTGGTCGGCCAGTCCCCGCCAATGGTGGCCACACAATTCAAAATCGCCATCACAACAGGCCGCAAAAATATTATTTCTACAGGCCCTATATACAGAGCGCACAAGAAAATATTCATGACTGCTATGAACAACCACCACCTGAAGCAAGCATCGTTAGAGCAAATTAATAAACAAGCACGTAAACTTGTCAAGCGTCTCTGGACTCGACTAAATCACCCGGAATTTAATATGCAGGATTTCTTCGAGCTCTGCATCGGTGATATCGTGTTTGGTATTAAAAAAAAAAACCCACTCGATATTTATTTATGCACCGATAATCACAGAAAGTGACATTAATGATATTTTTTATATCAACAGAAGTTTTTTATGGACTACCGGGAAATGGTCAAGACGGCGAAGTGAGTCCTTTTTTTAAACTGGCAAATGAGTGAGTTAAAAATACCACATTTATCACATTCAATTATAAAATATGAGTCGTCACGATTGTCAATGGGTGGTAAGAATTGGATGAAATCTACTAACCCTTCGTTGCTCGCCTCATGAGCGCAGCGCCGCAAATTTTCGTATTTTAGTTATAACTACGAAAATATTTCAATTTCAACACTGAGCGGCCAGGTACGCCTTGACCAAGTCCTCCAGAACGTATCAAAAAAATTTCATCATCAAAAAGTTTATTAATGATGAGAAAACAATTCTTTACGCACTGAAGAATTGAAATTACGGCGTCGCGCTCGCTATGCGACCAGATTTGCTATAGAAAATTTCCGTGCGGCGTTGCCAAGAGATGACGGCACACACATCTCGATCACACTGTGTTTTGAGAAAAAGGCAACATCACGTGCGCTTAAACACGGGCGGCGCAGCGCTCATCATGCGACCAACGACGTCGGGTGAAGAGGCGCGACCAACGGATGATTAAAATAAAACAATGAAAATTGTTAATTAGGAAAATATTTTTTCTAGAGTTTTATCTGCCTCTTTCGAACGATTCATGAAGCCATGGCTCTGGCCCAATTTCACGTATTATTTGACTCCAACCGCGAGAAGATGCCAACAAATTCTAGACGACGTAAAAGAATACATCGATAAAGTAAGTTCTTCATAGAAAAATCTGGTAATTATCAGAAATGCCACGAAATTGAATTCTGATAATTCCTGTAATTTAAATAAATCTCAGGAGATCGCGAAGAAACGGCGGAGATTTCAAGCGATGGCCGCTGATGTCAAAGAAGATCATACTGCAGTATTCAATAGTATAATTAGCGGGAGTGATTGGACCGATGATGAATTACGCGACGAAATCATTACGATTTATGTCGGGGTACTATCGCTAAATCCAATGCGTTAGGTAAGGCGAGGGCCTTTTTTAGTTAATAAACTTTATCATTATTATTCAGGCACACGATACCATGGTTAGCACTGGCTGCTTCGTGCTGATGATGCTGGCAATGTTTCCCGAGGTTCAGGTAGGCAAATTAAGTCTAATAGATAATTCAATAATGGATACAGTAGGGGGGGGGGGGGGGGGGAAAAAAGGGAAGGGGAACGATTTAAATTATCAATAATTTTGGATCCGCATCGATGCGCAGATCATACTGAAGGACTGAGGTGAAGACGTTGAGATGTATCTAAAGACTTGGCTTTAACGTATTTAGTTATTTAGAATTTCATGAAATACTGGGGATAATCAATTTAGAAGTACAGTACATATGGGGCAAGCCTCACGTTTTCCGATTTTCCAGGAGAAGGCTCGAGAAGAGGTGATGAATATCGCCGGCAATGGTGACATAACAGAATCTCAAACAACAGAAATGAAGTACTTGGAGACCGTCATCAAAGAAACATTGCGACTGTTTCCTGTGGGTTCTCTGATAGCTCGAAAAACCACAGATGAACTCAAGCTTGGTAAGGATATAGATAGAAAGATATTTCTATTACTCCCGGTGTCAGTTGATACCAAAGTCGACAATTGAAATTTTTGATTGGATCTTTGAGAGCTCAAAATTTGGAAATATCAACATTTTTGTACACAGCTTGTTTGAAACGTTTGTTATGGCACAGATTTGGGTAATTGCGTTATTGTTTAATATGTGGGCATACAGCATTGTCAGCGTGACAATTGCCAGCATGACTGGATTATGCTGACCGAGTGATGAAATATAAACAACTGATGTATTATTTAAGAGACGGGCAAGTCTATATGGATCAGAGCTGAACCGGACTCCGACGCGTACAAAAGTCGTAAACTCTTTGTAATCAATCAGACGACACAGTTAATACAATCTGATAATAAACTACGTAATTTAAATACCGATACATTATTGGTAGGGTTTATCCCGTTAAGCCTAGAACCAGAATAATATTAAGTACCCCCCACGCTGGGTACAATACGTAGATTAAATCAATAGTCGGTAATTATCAATTGGATCGATGCGGTCAGTTCTAAATTTCGTTGCGACAAAAAAAATCCAACGATCAGAGCAACAACTGCAAATTACAAATAATTTTTCTCTATAGCTACATGTACGGTACCGAAGGACTGCTCGATTTTTATTCTACTGTACGCCACCCACCGGGACCCAAAACACTGGACTCACCCGGAAAAGTTTGATCCCGACGAGCATTTCTCCCCGGAAAATATGAAAAATCGTCATCCGTATGCCTTCAATCCTTTCAGTGCAGGCTCCCGAATCTGCCCGGGAAATAAATTCTCTATGGTCTGCTTCAAGATCATCATCACACACATCCTTCGCAATTTTAAATTATCAACGACACAGAAATTGGAAACATTCCGTGTACACGCCCACCTTTCCTCAAAAAGTATGGATGGCTACCCAATTTCTTTAACCAGAATCCAGAAGTGAATTTGCTATCAATATGGCTCTATAAATCGAGGAAGGCGGGGTAAAATGGAAGAGTGAGTTCGATTATTCTTCTAGCAGTTTTGTTTATCGAGGGAAAAATCTAATTTTCCTGGAACTAAATAATAGTATATTATGTATCGAGGACGATGAGTGGCGCATAAGTCCGAGTTTGAGGTTAAACGCACGATTTTCAGCCGAGGCGAAGCCGAGGCTTAAAA
>JAPYZN010001789.1:0-14585 GCA_030522865.1 Psyttalia lounsburyi | reverse complement strand
GGTTTGCCAAACACCACGCGAGCAAAAAACCCCATAACGCCCATCCGGCAATATACTATTTCATCTCAATGTGTCGAAAAAGTACTTTTCAGACACAGCGTGATGAAAAAAAAATTTATTCGAAGAAACTAAAGAAAATTAGCAAAATTGTCGAAGAATAAAATTAAAAATGTTAAATAACTGGGAGAAACAATTGAGAACACGAACCACTTGAAGGGACAGATGATTGGCATCGCAATTTTTCATCAAGTTTTATGTCGCGCGTGCTCCTTATTCCGGCGTAAAAGGAGGCTTAAAAAATGGAGAAAATGTTTTAAAAGTTTTTCAAAGAGCCTTCTTTAAATTAATGCCCTTTGTGAGAATTGGAAGATTTCGCATTTCGGTCTCTTCCCATGTTGACGTCGGTTGGACACCATTTGCCATGGTAATTACCCATTTTTTATTTTACCCTCCACTCATTTATCAAAAAAGCTCTTTGAAAATTGTCCTAATGTTCATGGGGATCTACTTATTACAAGAACTGAGTTTCTTCGTAGATAAAAAATTTAAAACAAAAATAGTTCAGATAACGTTCGACTGGGGTTTCTCCGGGCCGTGAGGCCCGGTTGTAATAGTCCGTTACCTCAAAATCAGCGTTACTAATTACAAGAAAAACTAATTTCCGACTTGGGCGGATGACTCCTGCAGGTCGGAAATTATGTCTGCTGACGATTTGACAATTATTTCTCGCGTAATCAGTTACGGGGATTTCAAGGTGACAAATTATTACACCCGGGCCTTAATATTAATGACGATCTCTACGATCTCTGGTGAAGCGCCTGACGATTGGCAATGTCAAATGAATCGTCCACAATTCACGTAAAAAATAATTGACACGAGTAATGACTTGGGTAATCGTGATATCCAGCTCCCGAGGTACTGGCGCAAAGGCCGTACGGCAAAGCCGTCGACGTGTGGAGCATAGGGGTCATATCTTACATCCTCTTATGCGGCTATCCGCCATTCTACGACGAGAGTGATGCCAATCTCTTCGCACAAATTTTGAAAGGTAATGGCTTCTCTCACCATTGGCAATTAACACCTCTTCCAAAAATCAATTGGTCACTCGTCCAAATGAAAAAGATTCCTCCACGATATCAGGGCATCGATTAGTCACGTACGAAAGATAAAAATCTCTCTTATTCGCCTTTACTAAATTCATTACAGCCTCGATTGAGTAATCCCCTCGACTTGTAAGTAACTTGTGTGGACATTCCTCGACCCAACAATTTCCATTGGGCCTCTTTACGCCTGATTTATCACAATCTTTAATCCCACTCACCCCACCCCGATTTAGTGCCAGTGAAAGTTAACCAGACTGTTGCAGGTGAGTTTGAATTCGATTCACCATACTGGGACGACATAAGCGATTCAGCCAAGGATTTCATTCACAAACTCATGTGCGTTAATGTTGAAGAGCGATACACTTGCAAGCAGGCTCTGGCACATCCATGGTTTGTTTCATTACCTTTTGCCATAACAATGTTATCACTATCATTAACATTCACAGGCTTTTACTACATGCACGAAACAATTTTGATGGAAAACCTGGTGATTTTGGTGGGAAATCGGTTGGATTTTGAAGATTTTTTGGGGGAATTTTCTGCTGTTTTCCTCGGTTTTTTCTTGTTTTTACCGAAAACATGTCGAGCACAAAAATGGAGAATCTGAGCCGAGCAATCTCTCTAGAGTAACAGACCACATATCAAGTTCTGGGGGGAGTAACAAAATCTGTTGAATCAACGAAACTCGAGCGTATTTTGACTTGTGGTGACCTAATTAATTAAAAGCCTTCATTTTTCTGCCGAACCCGAACGAACATTTTCCACTTTCTTTGATTAAACGACGGGTGTAATAACTCATCACGTCGAATTCGCCGACCCTGATTACTCGTCAAATAATGATCAAATGGTGAGCAGACATAATTTCCGACTTGCAGAAAGCATGCGCGGAGGTCGGTAATTATGTTTGCTGATGATTTAATAATTATTATTCTTGTAATTAGTCACGGCGATTTCGTGGTGACGAACTATTCACAACAACAAAAGAAAACAAAATTAATAAACAAATATTTCATTTGTCCTTACAATTTCTACTGAAGCGTATCTTCGACATTTCAAACAAAAAAATGTCCCCTGAAAAGAAAAATCTAAAAAATCCTGAACTTTATCACCAGAAAATCCCCGGAAATTCCCCGGGTTTATCTGCAAAATTTTTTCGTCCTCGCACCGCCAATGACCAATGCCCCATAATCATCGTGTGTGATAATGTTTTTAGGATATCAGGAAATGCAGCGAGCAATAAGAACATCCACGGTACTGTATCGGAACAACTTAAAAAGAATTTTGCCAAGTCGAGGTGGAAGGTTAGTAGTGTCAAGCCAATTACAATCGCCTCATTATCTGTATTTGCTCGCCAGGCTCCTCAGGAAAGTCTCCCTGTTGTCTCATGGTTGCAGCAAGCATATCACGCGGCCACGGTCATCCGCCAGATGCAGAGGCTGGCACTCAACAGCGGCCAGCAACAGCAGCAGCAGCAGCAGCTACGGGGACAGGGATCCCTAGGTACGACAGGCCCCTCCATAGGCAACCCAACGGCATCCAGAGGGGATCAATCGCAAATGAACAATCCGAGTCACCGCCATCGGACATCGGGAGCAACACCAAATACATACAACTGAAGCAAATCCTTGAGCCACCGATTAATCCACCCAATTTATCTAATGCTTCTTGCTCACAAATGTACTTTCGTCACAAACGCTTCAAGCTTCCGTGGCATACTACACGCACGGCACTTACAACACTCTTCGGGAGAAATAGCTATCCAGTTAGGAAACAGCATAGACACAAAAAATCTTGAATCTCAAATGCTCTCATTTTTTTCTGGAGGATTTTAAGGAAATCTGGATCGCCAGTATCTCGAGAAGCAACTGGGGTTTGAGGAGCTGGAGGCGGAGATGCGAGGGAACGTCGCCAGAGGGAATTGAGGTTAGGATCAGCTGAGGGGAAACGGAACCCCAGTGGCTACAGAAAATTTAGGAATTCTCTCACCTCCCACAATTTTTATCTTTTTCATTCGCGAATCATTTCATTCACTGGAGGAAGGAGTGGTCCAGTCGATGAAGTGGTTTGATGGCTAACTAATTATAATTGTGGGAGACGAGACAATTGTCGATTTTTTTATGGTTACAGGGGCTCCCTTTCATCTTCAACCGGAGATCGGTAATTTTACGAGGTTTTGTAGATGTTTTGTAATGATTAGGGATTATTATTGAACACTGATTTTTTTGTTACAAGATCAATCGACTGTCGAGAGACAATATTCTTGGATATTTCAGCAACAGTTCAGCAATGGTGGGGTGGATTAATTAATACGGATATTTGCAATATAGATCATTCAAGTATTGATAATGTGACTAAAAAATGATTTTATTCAATAATTGTACAGTTGAAGTGGTGGATATGTTTTTTAACGTTCGAAGCATTTTTCATTGGTAATTAATAATTCGTTGAGACCTCAGATTATTGGGAATTTCGATTGATGTTTAAATAAAAAAATCGATTAATAATTAGATATTTACCAGACTCTATTGAGATTTTATCAGATAAATCGGATCTAAATTTCAATTATTGATTAATCAAGTCAATTGGTTATTGTCCAGATTGATTTCCAATTGGGGAAGTAATCTAACTAAACAAAATTCTCTCCGGATCATACAATTTTTAATGTAATCCATTAATTGTAATTTTTCATAACGATTTTGTTGATTTTTTATTTGTGAGCCTGAAATTTTCTCGCATCTCTAGGTAAGACTCAATTTGAGGTCTAAAAAAATCTTCGGAAAGTGAAAGAAAATGGAAAATTTCCCTCTGGCTATCTCGAGATATTGGGGATTCCATCTGATTTATTTTTCTGCTTCTCTACTACGATTAATATTTTTTTTCCGATTCTTTCCTCTGAATCGACATCTCTCGCTTGACTACCTTTGATATTTCTATCTCCTGTATTCTTTTTCGAACACATCGACATTCCTTTAGGTCAGATTTACGAATGATACAACGACATATCGTTTTAGATTGTTTTATTTCTGTTTTGTTGTTCAAATATATTTTTTTTTAGTTTATGAGGAGGGATAAGGTATTTTAAGACAGGATAAAATGGCGTTAAGTGTAGAAAATATGAAGATATTTTTGCGGGGGACACAATTGTTTGTCCAACCGTCTGACGAATGACAGCTCACCATTTAAATTAAGATATTTTTTGAGGATAATTAATGGTTAATAAAAATAGGTATGAACAATAATGAAGTTTATGGTACATAAGAGATTCTAGAGGACATGAAATAATTTCTCATTTCATTAACAATATGGATATTTGAACTATAACATGGCAATTTGACGGTCAAAAATCGCTACAACGTATATGAATATTATAAACATTCTGATGAGCCATGCGACAACGTAATAATTAATGTTTCAACTGTGAATATTATTTTCACACTGTGGAAAACAACGGGAGTTACTCTCTCAATACATGTATTCGTGTATATGTATATTGTACATATATAAAAAATTCTATACATAATTTCAGCTGATATTTTTAACGGAATTGTATGTACAATGCACTATACTATAGATAGTTGGTTATATAATTGTATATGGCATTTTAATGAAAACTTTTATCAAAGCTGACTGAGATGCGCCGTTAATGCGTGATGAGTAATGCAGGAGATTCGTGGAATGAATTTTTCAAACTGTAGATGAGTCTCGTTGATGTATTTTATATCATTATTTTTCATGGTACCCATCGATTTTATTCATTATTCCTCTTCTCTTTGGGATATTCAATGTCAACTCGACCAATTCGTCATCTCTATCTCGAATATTTTGAGACAAATTTGTTCTGAGATTTGTCCAACTAAAAAAAAACTCTATTCTTATTTTTTTCGTAATTTATTGAGACATAACACAAAATTCGCGCTTTGTTCTTGCTAATTACTCAGATATATTCGTAGATAATTGAGATACGAAAAAAAATGATAAAATCAAGTTTGGCGAGTTTATCCCGTGGAATATTTTTTGTGGGAAACATTTCTCTGTAGCTTTCACCGTTTTCGAACTGTGAATGAAAGAAAAAATAACTAAACGTCAAAAAAATGGATAATACTTCGAGAGTATTTTTTTTACGCAGACAAATCTCAAGAAAGTTTCAAAAATTGACCTGCAATATCTCCTATATTTTCTTGAAACTATGCACACACTATTCCTCGTGTAAATAGCGCAATCAGATATATATTTTTATTATTTCACCTCTGAAACTCGAATTTTAGAATTTGTATCTTAGTCAGCGTGAATTATAATTTTCTGTCTGTGGGTAATGATCAAAAGTTTATATCAACAAATAATGTAAAAGGTGGGATTGAAAGTGGGAGTTCAATTATTGAGCCCATATTGTTGACACTAGATCTGATAGAACATTGAATTTTGTTCGTTTTGTGCTAATGAGAAACTATGCTTAATTGTATAAGAAGTGTACGTAATTTCTTTGAAAAATTTTTAACTCTAAACTGTGGATGCCATTTTTCGAGAATATATCAATTGAGATGTTTAAACTTCGCTTCGTTTTGTCTAAAGTACAGCTTCCAGCAATTGATAAATTATGAATTTACGTGCATTTCACAGTGGTCCGTCCGACCCTTGGCCATATTGTTGAAAATCAGATGGATTAATATGTATACAAGATTTTAAGGAAAAGATTTGTTGAGTGGAGTACTGTATTTAGTATTGTATTTCGAGAGAAAAACGTAATTATTCATTTCTATGTGTGTCCGTTTTTTTTTTCCTTTTACGAACGAAAAGGCAGAGCAATATATTCAGATGAAATATTAAAAAAATATGTACAGTGCTTATGATTATTATAATGTTACTGGAAAATACACATATTTCTGAAATTGAATTGCACTCTTTTCTCAGATTCCCGATTCCATGGAGAACATGAGTAAATAAAATCCCGGGGTTCTGGGACTTATTTCACAATTTATTGCTTTCAATTTTGGGTACGAAAATGAGAGCTTTTTTTACGAAAGGCTAGTCACCTCGAAATCGCAGTCACTGCCTACCCATAAAATAATGGTTAAATCGTCGGCAGACCTAATTGCCGACCTGCAGGAATCAGGCATGAAGGTCGGAAATTAGGTTTACCCGCGGTTTAATAATTATTTTTCGTGTAATTAGTCACGGCGAAATCGAGATAACGAAGTATTACACCTGACGCTTAAGATATATTTAGGGGAAAGTGGGGCAAAATAGAATCTTCAATTGATAATATCTCGGAATTGGCAGAGTGAAAATTAATCATTTTAATTCACTTAAAAGCTGGGATTCTCAGCTTTAATATGAAAAAAAAATCGTTGAATTTCACTCGGCCGAACCCGAACTATTGATGATTGAAATCGATCCATTTTTTCCCACTCTCCCCTAGGAAAGACAATTGTTAATTTCTCAAGAACGATCAAATCGATTAAGAAATGTTGCGAATCATTTGAGTCACTTAATCCTAGACGACTAAAATGTCAGACCATTTTACAGAAGATCCCAGGGAAATGGATGGAAAAAAACAAAGGATTCCAGTACCTCCACTTGCAAGGAAAATCCACAAATGATGAAAATTTATGACATAATCTTTATTTTAATGATAATCATGTTTATTGTTACATTCTCATTTGGATATATACAATTTCAGTGTTAAAGAGTTCTAGAAATCGATAGTTATTAAAACTTTTTCAAGAGCGTTAGACTTTGATTCTCTCGCGATGGTATGTAAATGTACCATAATACTCATTGAAAAATGCAATGTAAAGTTGGTTAATAACGGATGAAAATAATATTATTTCCGGTATCAAATATCTCATGCATCGTAAGCTGCAAGTGCGTCTTGCAATTTAGCCACAATATTTTGATAGAATTTAATCTGCTCCGTGAGATGATTTCTCATGGCGTGTTGAATATGCACCTCTCGTTCTGTTTGGAAATGAGATTCCTCTGCTAGCAGGGTTCGAGCTATCACGTCTGTTTTTCGGCAGAGCTCTCGGAGTTGATTTGATTCCATCTTATGCTCGGTTACCAGTCGCTCGCAGTCCTTCTTTTTTTGGACTGCGCTCTGCAGGAAATAAAGAAGTTAAACTAAAAACGAGAATATAAAGTAACACGAGTATATAATTCTACATATTCCATGGATTTTATGACCTTCCACCAGAATCTTGAGAAGAAGCATTCGAATTATTTAATTAGGAAAATTGGATTACTCGAATTTCAGAAAATCAGTTCATGAATCTTTTCATAAACAAACAATTCCCAAATATTTTTCTTTTCAGTGAACGTGGCAAAAAAATTATTGAAAGAATGTAGTCGACTCTCTGAATGCAAAAAGGGAGAGGGGGGCGAAATGGAACGTCTTCAATTGACGATCACGCGAGATCGGCAGAGTGAAAATTAATTATTTTTAATTCATATCAAAGCCCGCATTTTCAGCTTTAATATGAAAAAAGATTCATTGAAATTCATTCGGCCGATCTCGAGTTATCGATAATTTACATCCTTCCGTTTTGCCAAACCTATTTACTTCTATCAAGAGACTTATGACTTGAAACTTTTCAAGTCAGAAATAATTTCCATATTTTCTTCGTCTTAGTAAACCTGACAAAAACATAATGAGAGAATGAAGTTCCCTCTCTGAATGCAGAATGCACTATGCAAAAATGTTTAACTGAATAATTTATGAATAATTTTTGGATAAGGAAGGGAGAGTAGAGCAAAATGGACTGTCTTCAATTGACAATAACTCGGGATCGGCAGAGTGAAATTGAGGAATTTTTAATTCATATTAAACCTAGAGCTGCCACCTTCAATATGGAATAAAAATCATTCATTTTCATTCGGCCGATTCTGAGTTATCGATAATTGAAATCCTTCCATTTTGTTCCACTATCCTTGTTTTGTATAAATAAAAAAATCGATAAAATTTGCTCTCAAAAACTTTTGGCAGTTAAAAAAATGGCGAGCCCCTTAACATTCCGATTGGTAATTACCTTGTGAATGCCTATGACGTCGGTAAATCCCCCAATAATCCCTCTATATATGTGAAACTTATCGGCAAGGGGTTCCCAATCAAACTTGGGCTGATCTTCGTACAACTTTCCAATATCATTATAAGCCTCTCCAGTTAATTTCAAAGCCTGAGTGAGTCTCCCCATGTCTCCCTCCAGGGCGTGCCCCAGTGATACAAAAGATTGTCCAATTTTCTGAAATTCCCTCTTATACAGTCCCGGGTGCTTCTTCGCCTGGTCCATGGCCATTGCCATAAAATTTTTCACGACGGGATCCAATCCATTGATAAATCTCGAAAAAGCGTCGATCTGAATGTCAACTTTGATGGCATCTAGACAGGTATCTGGGCACTGAATCGCATTAAAATAATTCACCCCCAGGAGTTCATCCTTCTCGGCTGTTCGTTTTCCTGCTTTCCAGCGTTTTTCGTCTGTGCACGTTATAAAATGCTCCCAAACTCGACTGCGGGATAGAACTGGATGTCGGCAGACGTAATCCACGAATTCCTGGAGCTGTGTTCGTCGATGTTCGATGAATTGCTCCTCGTATCTTCCCGATATTTGTTTGTCCGGGAGGGGGGGAATTGATATGAAACAGAATTTCTCCTCTAGCCTCTCGTGGAGCCAGTCGAAGTGTTTGTAGCGTCGAGAGACTTGAATATTGTTGAACTGCAATGAACAGGGGCAGGTTAGGGTGAGAATCCCACACTTAAAAGCAAAATGACCTTAAAAAAACTATTTTTTCAATAAAAAAAAGACAAGTTTTGTTTAACTCGTTTTAATTAACTTTCTTTAACGGTTTTTTTAATCTAAAAAAAATGGTTATTTTTTCGTGAAACGTTTTTCTGAGGCATCCCAGCTTTCCGGCGCCATTTATCCCGCCAAAAGAATTCCTAGGGAACAGTTGTCCGCGGACTACTTCCCCTAGGACATTTGGACTTGAATAAAAATCGAGAGAACTATTTTTGTTGAGGATCTTACCGTGGGCGTGAGTTGATAGACTATAAAGCTCTTGAGACCCTTGAGTTTGGACTCCTTTTTGGGTGACGTTATGACACAGCTGTACATCTCCCCCGTCGGCAGCCAGACACACCGGCCGTCCTCAGTTTCGTCGATGAACACTTTCTCGCTATCGGGAACGGGAACTACCCTATTCCCTAGGAGAAAACTGTCCTCGCCGGATTTGATAAGCGTCGAGAATTTATTATTTTTCTTTGCTACATTTGAAATTGTCCTCTCGGGGATGATCGAGTGGACATGCTGCATGGAGGTATTGTCGAGGCTTGATTGGCCGGATATTTGATTGTGTGCGATATTTGCGGGTGGTACGTAGGCCTGAGTCTGGCCTACCTCGGAGTCGTCGTCCCAGTCGTCGTCCCAGTAGTCCCCGGAGCTCTGGGTCATAACCGCTGGGGCTGTTATTGGTGGGGCTGCTATTGTTGGGGCACTATTTGAGGCTACCACTACTTCGACATACGCAGCCGGAAAGAGACCCGATTTATTATGCTGATTGTATCCCTCGCACCAGCCGTCCCCCACATTCTCTCGAGTTACGGTCAAAATTTCACCAGCTGTTATCGACAGTTCAGCAGTTCCTGACTCGCCCGAGAAATCGTAGACTGCTCTCACCTGATCATTCAGAGTTAATTAGTACTCCACAACTCCGGGGATCGACCAAATTGTAATCGATAATTAACTTATTACTTCAGGAATTGTAAAAAAAGAAGACATTTTTGTAAACATCATTTCAGTGTTCAAGGACAATCAGTTGGGGAATAACCCAAACAAATTGTGAACAGCTGAGCGGGTAGAAAAAAGACGACAAAACATTTTAAAAAAGCTCTCGCACTGAGAAGACAAATTTGTAGTCAAAAAAAATTTGACTTGTCCAAGAAATGGCAGCAGTTGAAGTACCAGAAGAGAATGATTTCTGAAGACAAGTCTAGTGGTTTTGGGATTAGAATATTCTGGATCTGAGACTGCAATATTTTTAATTAAATTGATCTAACTAGACTTCATTTGAGATGTAATTCCTGATTATAAATAAATTAATAATGTCTCTGGAATCAGTACACAATTTCTTGGACAAAATTTTGATCTTCTCAGTGTAAAATTACATTTTTTGACAATTTACACTTCGTATGCAAGGAAAAAATCAATAATTAAAAATTAAATTACTCGATTTCCCTAATAAATTCGTAATAATATCTTATAAACATCTGATTAATTAAGTAAATAAGCATTTCACAGCTGGAAATTATTAATTTTTTTAATTATTCAAATTAATCACTAATTCACGATTATTTCATTACTCCAGATAAATCTAAACGACTGTCCTAATAAATATTATTTAAACGAGTAATAAAAGGATTTTCATTCTGCCATTTAATTTTCCTACTGATCTAAATTGTCATCTTGAAAATAATCCATTTAAAATCGTATGGGCTCCAAAAAATGGAGCTCTCAAAAAACCATTTCTCGTATCTATTAAAAAAAATTGGTTATCGACAAACATTTTCAATCACTCTCTGCAAAAACTGTAGCTCGAATTCCCCGTTATCTCAAAAAAACGTAAGATATCTAAAGCAGAAGAACCCTTCCAACTAATTACATTCAATAGATAAAATCCCATTTGAAAAAAACATGAGGATGACATCACTACAAACCTGCTGGCCTTCCATGTCTCTTCCCACGAGTAGAAAATCCTCCAAACCTCAAAGTATATCTCCAAGTATCTCAAGTAAATATTCTCAAAAACTGTGCTACACCTTCTCCACAATTTTTACTCCCACTTCCACCCAGTGAACATCTTCCTCAGCATAACATACGAATCCACATCATCGCTGGCGCCTGTAATGAATCACAAACAACCCAGCATAATTAAAAGACATAAATACGATGTCGTAGAGAACGTAGGACAATAATCGACGTGGAGGACCTGTCAATAGCTCAGCAAAAAGTCACCACCATCCACTGATCTGTCCAAAGTGGAGATCATAGCACTAACGTCAACCACGTCAGACAATTGTGACGATAAATACCAGTTGATTTGCTGTGTACTCCGGATGGAATATCATTTGTAACGATAATCCTGCCTCCCCAAGCTCACAAAAATCCTTCCAACGAGGGGAACAATATTCTCTCCCAACAGAAAAGAGGAGAAAAAATGGGAATTGTCGTTTGGCTCCGATTTTTGGAGTTAAATGGCTCAACAAAGGAGGCGGTGAACACGCTGACGTTCAACGTTGATGCCAGTGATTCGTCTGTATGCATTTCATTACATGAAAGGAACAGCCGGTAGAGACAATGGCGACATCTCAAACTACTTTGCTCCAAAATTGTACTACGAAATGGGCCAATCAATTGCACTTTGTTTGAAAGGGAAAAAATAACCTCGTAATCGAATTGTTTGTGGATAAAAGTCATTGTTAATTGGTTTTTACGATGTCAGTGTTGCGGACGAGTTTCTCGGTAAAGAATAAATTGAGGGGGTTCGGTACGGCAGTTGTGGAGAGTGGGAAAAGTGCGGAGACACCTGAGAAAGCGAAGACAACAATTATTGAACGTTGGAGTGAGTTTTTGGAATTATTACAGTCAATATTATTAATTATTTGTTAGGAAATACTGATTTGATAAAACAGGTGGGGTATGAGGAACGAAAAGGATTTTTTTTCTTTTTTTTCAGTACTCAAAAATCATTTATTTTTTTATTCCCACGAAAGTCAGCAAACTTCAGGGTCATTTATTTTTGATTGAATTCATTGGCTCAGCAATTAAGAATTTATTAATTGATTTAAATATTATTTTCTTGACTTCAATTGATTGATTGATTAATTAACTTTCAATTTTTTGCACAACAATTGAATTAAAGTGTCTCTGCAATACTGGATGATTTTCATAAATTTTGGCTAAATGACAAAAGACATTTCACAATAAAAATTCTGAGCAGTTCTGGACTACGACAGTACTTGATCTTCAACATGCCAATTAAAGTTTATGGGACCAAAAAAATCAAATGGCCGAGTGGGCACGAAGTGCCCCAAATCCATCAATTGTCTGGAGTCTAGAATAATTTTTGTGAGGAATTCTTCGTCGAGTGAGTCAATTATTTCCGTCAAATCAGCAAATCCATTTGATGCTCTCCTCTCTGTTTCTGTATTGTTCTCATTTTGATGATTTTTCTCAGATTTTTACTACTAAGACAACCTCAATTATGATGAGACCAATAATTAATTGATCTATTGACAAAATCTAAGAATGAAATCATAAAAAACCGCAGAAAAATACAGAAATTGAGGGAAAAAGCTCTGATATTATCCAGAACTTATCCTCCCTAGGTATAATTTAATTCAATCATTCTGATTCCACTGGATGTCTTTAGGATTCCTTCTCCCCATCCCATTAACCCCGTCACCAGTCTCCGCCTATTAGCTCTCATTGACGCCAATAAGATCACAAATAAAATCCCAATAATTGTCTGTCTAGAGTTATATTGGAAGAATCTCTACCTCGATTACAAAGATGTAGCAGTGGATGTCGCCAAAGAATGCAGAGCTCGTCCATTCAAGGCAGGAATTTACTTCTCAGGTACATTAACCCCATTTACTTTCACAAAACTTAACGACTAACTCGTTTCCTCAATCGATTAAACTCCATATTATTTTTTATCGACCTTTGATTGATTCAGGCTTAGCTGGTGCCTACTACCTATCGAGAACAAATCCAGATATGTCCACCTTTCGAGAGGAACTGCTGAAAAACTCGATGCGTCTGATGTACGTTGGTGAATCAACACGCAATCCGATTTCTATGAATCATGTGTTGCACATGGAGGAATGTCTAAACAACAATATCGTAAGGAGATTGAGTCTGGGGGTTATATCGTTCATATGGCTGGACAATTACAGTGATCGGTGTGATCTGTACAAAGTGCAATGCAGTTATTTAAAGCCAGAATACACAAGATTTCACGAGAGAATAGTGGACGTGGGCTTCCTGGGAAAGTGGTGGATCCTTGAGGATAAAATGAGGGATTACGACATTAACGACAGTGAATTTAGCTAAATTGATATTTATTTTTTTATAGAAAATAAACTCTATTACACTTTTTATTTATAGTCTCTTCTGTGTTGGCTAGTGGGAGGAGTATTTTCAGGATTCTGAAACAATAAACATAATTTAATTAATGAGAGTCTTTAAATACGAACAATTAGGTGATTATGCCATTAATGGAAATGTTATTTACCGTTTATTTGATTGAATTGTTACGAGCCAAAGGAGGTTAATTAATCATTTTTTCATTTGATTTCTGATTTGGCGGAAAAATGTATGAGTAGAATATCAAATTAAATGTTTTTGGAAATTTATCAGGTAAATCGAATAATTTGGTTGATCAGATTATCCGAGGGAGGAGGAAAAATTCAAATTTCATGTTTAACTATTGGAATAATCGAATTTCTAGTCTTTAAGCCATGTAATTAATTGGGTAATCCATTAACGGCAATTCCCCGATGGAAAATTATTGGCAAACTTTGTGCGAATATTGTTTTACCTATGGCGTAAACAATAGCTGTCCGACAAGGCACATAAACCATAATGCGATGTGGGCGATCACCAAAGGGTTCGGGTTTGGAGAAGTGCCTGCAGTTGGGGTCAACCCTGGCCTCCCCCCCGAATTCCTTGTCATCGCTGTTCAATACAACTTTGTAAGTCCCCGAGTTGGGGACTCCAACTGCATAATCGGGGAACGACTGAGTTGGATGGAAGTTGAAGACAAAGACGAGGCCAGCCCTGTCAAACACTATGACCTTGTCCGCCTCGTGCTTCCAGCTGACGTAGCCGGGATTCGCTGCCAACCAGCCGTACTTCTCCTCCAGGTGATTCATCGCCCGATCAAAATTGTTCATGTATTTGTACTTGAGGAGATCATCGTCTACTAGCTGCCACTGGCGTCTGGCGTAGTGATAGCTGCTGTTGTTGCCTGCCCGAGGAAAGTCCAGCCATTCGGGATGACCAAATTCGTTGCCTGGGGAAAATTGTGCGACGCGTATTCGCGGAATTTAATAGTTGAATAAATATAACAATATGAAAAGTTGAGAAAATTCATTTCAATTTGAAGAAAATAATCAGAAAATTCATTTGAAAATTTGCTGCCCCAATTTCTGGATTTTTAGGAATTTTTTCAGTGATCAAAATTTTGAGTTCATTTAAGGGCCGAGTGTAATAATTTATTACAGTAATGATGAAATTGTCAGTAGACCCAGTTTGCGACCTGCAGAAATCATGCATGTAGGTCGAAAATTCCGTTTGCTTAGGATTTAATAATTATTTTTTATCTAATTAGTTACGGCGAGTAAGAGGTTATGAACTATTACACCCGGGCCTTAATTACGGCTCAATACCAGACAAAAAAAATTTTGTAAGCACATCAAAGATTACGATG
>JAPYZN010001788.1:0-14395 GCA_030522865.1 Psyttalia lounsburyi | reverse complement strand
ATTAAACTTATAAATAAAAAAAACTCAACTGAACGATTATAAAGTTTTCATTCACAAGTAATAAACACCTCTCTCTCAATTTCTTTCCGTTTTATCTGTATGACAAAAAGGCAGAAAGAAATTCCGGATAAAAACGAAACTCTTGAATGCAAATCGCACTTTGAATCTAAATATGAACCTTGGGTTATCGGAAATCCACAGACGACGTCAACTGACTCACCGATAAAATTGAGATAAGCTTCCCCACCGAGTCCATGTGTAATAAGCCTGATTAAATTATGAAGAGCAATTCCTCGTGATATAATAGGACTGGGATCGCTCATAACACTCATGTGAGTGTACATTTCCTTGTCCATCAGCCAAAAAGCGAGAGTTTTATCGCCGACCAGGGCCTGATCGTGGGACTCGGCGTAAGCGACAGCTTTCTCCATCCACCTTCGATTGGTGAGGGTCCAGACGAGGTCTCCCATGTTCCAGTCGTCGTCCCGACATTCCTTCAGGAGTTTTATCCATTTGTCGGGGATTGCCATGGCAAGACGATAGTCAAAGCCAATGCCACCTTCATCAACTGGTCTATAAAATCAAAATATCAATGTCATCAATTGATTCCTCTCAGAATAATTCCAATAAAAACTGGAGGACATGAACAATTGCTGCTAATATTTCAATCTCAATTTATATATATAAATTACCGGACAAATCGCGGAATAATTAATAATCTTTGACTGAAAATTCTGATAGATTTCGTACAAATTACCTGCACATGGCCGGCATGCCACTGACATCTTCGGCAATGGTAATCATTTCTGGATACAAATAATGCAACATGTGATTAGCCATCATCAGGTAGACAATTCCCTCCACATCGACATTGAGTCCAAAATATTCCTCATAATTTCCACTGAATCCCTGCCCCAGGCCCCTCGAGTGATACAACATCGAAGTAACTCCATCAAATCTGAATCCATCGAAGTGGTACTCCTCCACGTACCACCGCAGGTTCGACAGCAGAAACTTCAGGACATCATAATCCCCATAATTGAACAATCGGCTGTCCCACAGGGGATGTTCCCCCCTCGAGCCAGAGTGAAAGAAGCAGCCATCAGTGCTATCAAACATATTCAATCCGTCCACAGTGTTCTTGCAGGCGTGAGAGTGGACCATATCCAGGAGAACGAAGAGCCCATGGCCGTGGGCCACGTCAATCAGTTCCTTGAGCTCCTCGGGGGTTCCATACCTCGAGGAAGCCGCGTAGAACGACGTCACCTGGTACCCAAAACTCGCGTAGTAGGCGTGCTCCATAATGGCCATGAGCTGAATGCAGTTGTATCCCTGTCTGGCAATCCTGGGGATAATATTCTTCGCAAACTCCAGGTAAGTTCCTACTCTCAGTTCACTCGTGGCTATCCCCACGTGACACTCGTAGATACGAAGACTCTTCGGTTTTTTGGGCTTTGGATTCCGCCATTTGTAGAGATTCTCAGGCTTCAAGTGCCACAGACGTTGTTTGTAATTTGTACCTTCGTTTAGGTTCTCTGGGGGTGTCACGTACGTCGCCCATGGGCTGAGACGCTCCAGCAATTGACCATTTCCATCCTCCACTATGACTTTTATCTCCGAGAGGTGGGGAATCGGGCAAGAGCCATCGGCATTCGGGGGAAGTTTCAATTCCCATTTGCCAAATTCTTGTTTTGTGTAGGCATTCTTCCTTCTGTCCCAATTGTCTGGAAAATAATTACTTCTTGAACAATTCCGCAGAAGTTAATTAACAATAAAGTGGGTTTGGTGATGATCATTTATCGTAATTGATGACGTGAATTTATTGTCATGAGCGGTTTGCTGTTATTATTTATTTATAGGTTGGACAATTGAAAATCTTTTTTGAGAGCAACACGATGTCATAAGATTTTTTAACAATAAATATTAACAATAATCGCAGAGTAATCGTTTTTTAGGTTTCTCTCTGACAACTCGTTTTTATTTTATGAAATCTTTGGGATAAAATTTATAGGTTCGGAGATAAATAATAATGTTTTGTGATTATCATCGAGAGAATTGTCTCAGCTCAAATTTTGTGATTTTTTAATCCTATTTTTGTTCAGTATTCTTTAACAAAATTGAACACGTGAATTTTGGCAATTTGAGTCGAAGAAATTCTGTAGAAAATATCTCAATAAAATAGATTCTGTGGAAATCTAGAGTTCTATTGATTTCTATGGAATATTTCTCGTTGCCTAGCGAAATTCGGTAGGCCTCGTTGGAGAGATTAAAATCATTTTTTTATGTAACTACAAAAGGAATTTTGTGTGAGAGTTTACAGGCGTCACTTACTGAAATCACCAGTCAAGTACAGTTGTTTGGCTCCTGGAGCCCATTCTCGTGCTGTTATTCCATTATTTCCATCTACAATTATTCCAAAAGACTCATAAGCTCTCGAGAATTTATCCAAACTCCCGTCGCCGGCTTCGATTTGCTCGATATAGTCCTTGAACAATGCATATCTAGACCAAAAAAGGGCTCATTGAGGAGGAAAATAAGAATTTATATACTTAAAATGTCGAGGATGGGAATTTCAACGATTAAATACCTTTTTCGTAATTCATTTGCGTGGATATTGAGGTAGGGATCCCTCTCCAAGAGCTTATCGATCTCAGGTACGTCCACCTTGGATGGATCCATGCTAGACCAATGGCCGCCCATTCTATTTTTATCTCAAAGTCAAATTCGTCCTAAAGTAACTATACTAAGTATAAATGCTAGGTAATAGGGTATATAGGGAGTGTGTGCATGTGACAAAATATAGAGGCAATGTGAGGAGATGAGTCGAGGGACCGGCTAGAGATTCATGAATGACAAGTCAAGGTGACTTGATAGCATTCCCCCCCTTAGCTTGGTAACAAACATCTGTTCATCTATTGCGTGGCTGATTTTTATTCTCATTTATGGAGGACGACGAGGAGTTTCTAATCTCATTTGATCAATTCTCACATCGTTCGACACTCTTATCTGAATCAGCATTGTTGGAACCATTGTTGAATAAGGTTTATGTAACATTATTACTGTTTATTAAGGGCTGATTTCACCGAAGCGATGCTCGAGACAGGAATCTCCACAAAGAACTGGGTTTGAACGAGTGACACACGAGCAATTGGTGCTGAAATTAGTCCAGCAATTATCCCACACTCCTCGATTAATTAACACATTAATGATGACTTTGGGAATGATTTGATGTGCAAGTTATACATGTAACCCACAAATTCTGGCCCCCATTCTTTTATTCCAAGCAAATCAATTGTGAGAATTAATCGTCAGGACTGTTGAACGTTTCATCAATGGATGTTCCTAGTAAATATAATTGATTACTCAAAGAATCATCAATTATGGCTGAACATCTCTGTCCAGGTTTTCGAAAATAAATGAATCCTCAGATCCGCATTGAAAATACGCCATGAGGATCTTCTTTGTCGGGTCTGCGTTGTCTCCAGTGCCCGCCCCAGCCACCCCAAACGCCATCGATCACGTTCCACAACTCAAAACACACTCCACACCAAACATCAAAAATTCAATTATTATTCAAAAATGGAGAACGCTAAACTAGAAATTGCAGACGAGTCGTCCACCGATTGTCTCTGCGGACATTCCTACGACAGTGAACAGTTTATGATACAGTGCGATGTCTGTAAAAAGTGGTATCACGGAGTGTAAGTTTATTTGGGCTAGCATTTTGTTAATCTCTTACGATCATAAAAACCAATATCATTGATCAATTGGATTATCACGCGTTTCAGTGCACGAATTCCCCTCAAATCCCTCGTTCTCACGACAATCGAGGCTCGTAAAGTTCTTAAATCACGGGAAAAACTTGTCGATTTTTTTAGACGCTCTAATGTTTTTGTTGTGGGTAACATAACCTGCAAGTGCTGTCCACGAAGTTTTTATGGGAACTGTTGAATTATGATTTTTGTTTAATTGCAGATGTGTATCGGTTAAGGAATACATGTCAACAGATCTGGATAAGTACCACTGTCCACGTTGTGATATTATTCATGGACCTTCACGTCGTAAGCATATTTTAGTGTAATACAATCTATCAAACAATTTTACCGAGGATGTAGCAAAGTAGTTGTCCAAATTGTCGTAATTTTCCACTAATATTCTTATCACAAATTGATATGAAGTACAATGGATTCAATTTGCCCCCTATTGTGCGTAAATACCAGGCGAAGACGTCAAGAAACTGGTCAGGAAGGCCAAAGTGTCAACCCGCTGTCAATTGGCGACGCCTCGCAATTTAATTTTTTTACTTTGAGTTTCTAAAATAATTTCCCAATAGTGCAGAAACCAGAAAATGACGTCCAGATCATTTAACATAAGTCAACAAATAAACAAATACTGAATCCTTCACTTTTAATTTAGTTTTTGATTTATGACAATTCAATATCAATTCCAGCAAAAATAAGAATGAATTTCCATCGTCACGAGTACTCGGAGCCGGACGCGGACTCGAAGCCAGTGCAAACAGGCACTCCAGTCTTCATCCGGGAGCTCAAATCCCGACATTTTCCAAAAGCCGACGAAGTTGTAAAAAACGTCAGAGGCCAGCAACTGACTCTCCAGTATCTCGAGGCCAATGGGTTCCAGACTCCCTTCATCATCGACGGCAAAGACGGTCTCGACATGACAGTTCCACCTGCCAACTTCAGTGTCTACGATGTCGCCAGCTACGTCGGAGGTGACCGAGAGATGGACGTCATCGATGTTACATGTCAGAACAACGTCCGGATGAAACTCCGCGACTTTGTGGAGTATTACAACGATCCAGGTAGACTAGAATGGAGTGGGTGACGTAAGAACTCATTCCTCACGTCGAATATGTCTAGAAAATATGTTCCAATAAAATCCGAACAGCTGACGAATGAGGAAAATCACATTCAGGGATTTCTCTTATTTCTTTTTTCTGAATGACGAAGATCATAAGGAGCTCTTCCTCACGTCATAAACAAAATTTGCCAATGGCGACCCAATTATTTATACAAACGGCCCATAAATTAGCCATTAAATAAACTTCTAAAATTATCGGATACTTATTCTCCAGAAATTTGTTCCCTGGAAAAATGTGTTTTCTTTTTGTTTTGTTTTGTTCTATCAAGTCGTCTGTTTATTATCGCTCATGTTTCTTGTTTTATATTTATCCGAAGAATTAATATTCTTAGAAAATATCAGATACTCATTCCCCAAATTTCTTTTATCCTCTACTTGTCCTTTCAAGACTTCTGTTTATTACTGACATGCTGTAAAGTAAAGAAAAATATTTCTATTTTCTTTTATATTTATCTGAAAAATTCCTGTTTATTTGTCTATATTTATCCGAAGAATTAATATTTTTAGAAACCATTTTTCAATAAAATCCGGGTAACTGACGAATTAATAAATTCCCATTCAGGAATTTCTCTGATTTGCTATTTATGAATGAGGAGGCACATGAGGAGCTTCACGTCATAAACAAAATTTCCCAAGGTCAACCCAATCATTTCCACAAACGATCTCCAAACTATCCATTCAATAAATTCCCCCGATCATCAGAGACTCATTCTCCAGAAATTTTCTTCTCCGGAAAAATTGTTATTTCTTTACCAACTTTCTCTGGTCCTCTGTTTGTCCTTTGAATTCGTCTGTTTATTATTGACATGTTGTGAGCTAAAAACTAGTTCTGTAGTTTTATTTATATTCATCTAAAGAATTCATGTTTTGTGAGAGCATTTTTCCAACGACCAAATTTTCTGGTGACCACTCTCCCGGATATCACTTCTCCTAGAACCGTGAATTCCCTGCAGATAGAACGAGAGTCTTCAACGTCATCAGCCTTGAGTTCACAGACACTCCGCTATCACAAATGGTGGAGGCTCCTTACATCGCGCGCAAATTGGACTGGGTGAATTCGGTGTGGCCCCGGGAAATGGTGGACGACAATGAATTCAAGCGTCCCGAGGTCCAGAAGTACTGTCTCATGGGAGTGAAGGACAGCTACACGGATTTTCACATAGACTTCGGTGGTACGTCCGTGTGGTACCACGTGCTGAGGGGTGAGAAGATATTTTACCTAATAAAGCCCACCCCAGCGAACATTCAGCTGTACCAGCAGTGGATGAGCAGCTCCAGCCAGAGTGAAACGTTCTTCGGTGATCAGGCTGACGCCTGCTACAAGTGTGTCCTCAAGGAGGGCCAGACAATGATGATCCCCACTGGCTGGATCCACGCCGTCCTCACCCCCGTCGACTCCCTCGTCTTCGGTGGGAATTTCGTCCACAGCCTGAACATTCCCATGCAGATACAGATTTACGAACTCGAAAGAAAAATGAAGACACCAGCCAAGTACCAGTATCCCGGCTTCGAGACAATCAATTGGCTGGCAGCGAAGAAACTTCTGAAGGAGCTGAAAGACCTCAATCACGATGGGAAAAAGTGCCCGGAGCACTTTCTCCAGGGGGTGAAAGCACTCCTGGGGATCTTGAAACAGTGGAACACTGATAAGGATTACAATACCGTTAGCAGAGGTCACATACCTCGTATCATCAACAGCCAGAAGCTGTTGAAAGAGCTCAGCAAGGAGATCCGCCATGCCGAGAGGTATTTGTTGACTCTAAATCCACCTAAGCCAGAGCGTGAGAGCAAAAGAAAAAAAAGAAAACCCGTGAATAAAGATTTTGTGGATTTTGAAGCTGCTGAGAAGCTCACGGAGAATGCATTTAAAGCGAAAATTGTGAAAGTCGAGAAGATTGAGGGCGACATGGACTCACTGAAGTCGCCCATTAAAGTATGTCCTGGTATCAAGTTAACGCTCCCCAAGAATGTCATGAATTTACACAGCGGAGGGAAGACAGATGTCAAGAGTCTGGACAAGAGAAAACACGAGGGGATTAGTCGACTGTCCAAACCTGGCAAGCAGAGTCCAACGGTTATAAGGTTCAAACTGGGGGACAATGAGGTTGTCAGGAGTACTAATGACAAGGTCAATGTCTACGGGAATTTTGCCATTGATTCGTCCATTGAGACACAGAAGGAGTTCACGTGGAAGCAGACGTCGATCTATGATTTCCACGATGGGAGCAATGAGAGTGATCATGGAGGGGGTTTTACCATTGACGAGGCACCGAAGAAGAAGAAATCGTCCAGGTCTGGGGGGACTAAGAAGGGCAAGAAGTTGGAGCAGATTGAGGTTATGGATGATACACCGAAAAATGGAATTGAGGAGCTCTTGAAGGCCTCCGCCTATGCACTCCCTTCCTCTGGCTCTCGAATTGAGACTGGGTAGGTTTTTGTTTGTTTATTTAGTCGCTAGAAGGGTTGTTATGAGGTGATTCTGCTTCTAGGATTCCAACCATCCCAACCCAGACGCAGATTGGGTAAGTATGGCCCTGCAAATGGATCTCGTTAATGTTGTTCTTATTCCTTACAGTTGATTGATTAGCCTCTTTATTTGATCAATCGATGTCTTAGTATTTATAAATTGAAAACGTACAGTTCTGGCAGGGCATCACCATCGACGCGTGAGGCCATTGCGGGCATGCTGTCCTTCAGTGAGCAGTGCTACTCGACTCAGACTGGCACCTCGAAGAAGTCGGGTGCTAAGGCCCGAACGGTTCAGTATCACGATGACGATGAGGATGACCAGTCGATAGAGAATATTGATAAAGTCCATCAAGATGAGGATTTCAGTAAGTTGCAGTATCTCATGATATTTTTATTTATAAAGAATTGCGCCGAGAAACAAAATTTAACAATCCTAGTTTTCAACTCGCATTCTTGGAAAATTCAGAAAATTCTTTAGCAAGTAAATTAATTTGGCAATAGCAAATTTTTTTCACGGTGTGGATGGTTTACTCCTTTTCGGAAATCTAAAAAGATAGTTTCACAATTAAACCCAATCAATAGACTTCAATTATAATCAAATGAGGCTCGAAAGGCCAGGCTCGAAAAATCCAGGTTGATAAGTTTTTGATACATAATTAGTCTGAGACGAGCATAATAAAATAACGTGACTTATAATGTCATGATTTTTTTTATTATTTAAAGTATCAATTCTCATTTATTGTTTTGTACTCCAGTTTATCCAGCTTTAGATGCCTCCGACGACGAGGAATACATCTTCAAACCCCGAGGAAAGCGACGAGTCGATGAGGCCTGGAACCCAAAAGCTCGTGTCGGTCCACTGTTACCGAAGACCAACCGACCAGCTCGAGAGGGAGTGAAAAAGACCTCAGTAGAAAAGGGATTGGAAGCTGCTGCTGCTAAGAGAGCTAAACTCGCTGTAATTTTTCCACTCGTAAACTCCGGGTTTTGCGTAGTTTTTTTTATTGCTTCATTGAAAATCTCTACTTCACGACGACATAATCTCCGACATTTTTTCTTCTATTTTTATATTTCTCTAAGACATGGATTATCTTTTGGGACGTTATGTACGTTCTATTTTATTATCTTTTCCCAACAAATTATCTGAACCTTTTATTTTGCAATATCGCTAATTTCCGAATTTGCATGAGTTTATAATGAAAAAGAAAAAAACGAATTCATTGAAGGCTGGTACAGAGCGTTTTTATTTTCTACTCAGAAGAAAGTTTAATTACAAGAAAATTAAAAATTCTGGGGGAAGCATTTTGATAATTAATTCCACCTTGCACTGCACATAATTACAAAAAATCTCTGTACCACCCTTTGTACTATTATCAATATTATGGAAACATTTTCAGAAGTAAATAATGATAATTCACGACGTAATATTGCCAACAATTTTTAAGTCATCAGTCATCAGCTGTTTTGTATTCCTACAAAGTCCCTATAAAGTGACAGCTGATCCAATTTAAATTCTCTTGCAATGTTATGCCGCGAATTGTCATTATTTCCCTGTCAAAATGTTTTCGTAATATTGTTAACAATAGTACAAATGTCAATACAGAGAGTTTTTTGTGATTTTGTGGTGATATGTAGTGCAAAATGGAATTTATAATCAATTTGCACATTTGCACTTCCCCGGCTGGTACTGGGCGGCAGACAGCCACTCCCGTAGGTAAATGACGATTTATTATCTGATTATGACTAAAGTTACGACTAAACAAAAAACTAAAAACGCTCTGTACCGCTTCTAAATGATTTTTTTTCTTTTTTTCATTATTGATTCATACTCATTGGGTCATTTAAGCAATTAGCTATTACAAGAAAAAAATGTTCAGATAATATGCTCGGGAAAGATAATAAAATGGAGCATAGGTAACATTCCAAAAGTTAATCGATCCAGGCCTTAATGCAATAAAAAAAATCACGCAAGCAGTTAACAAATTGATGCATTCCTCAATCTCACGTCCGACAATTAAAATTCTGTGTAGACGACGTCGAAGCGCATTTCAAAAAAGCAGAAGAAGGAAATGAAAGCATCTGCCAAGGCGGCAGTTAAGCCAACGGGTTCAGTGCAGTCAACGACTATTAATGAAATACCACCGTCATCTGTAATTAGTTACAGCTCCATTCTAACCAGCCCCAACAGACTGAAGGACGTGAAGGCAAAGCTCGCAGCGCCTGTTCCTATTGGTAATCTCGTGCCCATCCTCCCATTCAATTGATTTTAATTAATCGTACGATACTGACGTCATTGGCTCGTTATTTCCAGAACGTAAACCGAGGAAGGGCATGAAAACGGCCAAACAGCGGCTGGGAAAGATTCTAAAACTTCATAAAATGATGCACTGAGTCACGCAATCATCTGAACCATCCATCATCATGTACATTGTACATTTTTTGTAAATACTGTACACAATGAGAAATTTGTATAATTTTTTTTGTTGCCACAACAATTAATAGCCAAGCTACTTCGAATGAAATTCGATGGCTTATGGACACGAGTGATTATTATTATTTTGATTTTATTTATTCAGACTCGATTTCTCTGTTTTTACAATCGTTTGACGAATTATTGTCACGTTCACCATTCAGTATTAATGAGAACATCTTTAATTTTATTTTAGTGATTTGTAGGTATAAATGTATCATGTAACACAGCTTATTGTCCAATTTTATTATTAAATGTTTTTTACTGATCATTTGCTGTGACTTTTCTTTACTCTCAACAAATACTGAGTAATAGCCTCGTCAGAAAATTATCGGATTATCTGAGATATGACAAATAGGAGAACAAATAATTCGTGATTCAATTGTTTACGGCGTCAGCTGATTCTTGGGGACAATAAAATGATAAATGAGGGATTCCAGAGAAAATTAGCTGACTGTCGCAGAGATTATCTCTGAATGTTAGGCCTCATCTTCCTGGGAATCGCTGGGAATTTTTCGGGGGATCTCCCGTATTCCATAATAATATTTTTCACATCTTTTGGAATCTCAACTATTATTTTTTTATGAATTCCCCTAAGCACAACCTGGATACAATTTTTTATTTAATTTGTTCAGACATTGTTTCCTCTTCAGCGGTACCCAACTTGTCAATTTTCAACGATTAATTTAGTCTCTCAATTAGTCCTAAATAAAATTTTACGCCGAACACTCCAAATCCAGACGTATTGCGTCGAGCAAGCCATTCGACATTTTTCACCCAGAGACATTTATCGCGAAGTGAATAAAAAAAAACTCATTATCATATAAATAATCATGACAAAGTTGATTGCAAACGAGGAAATCAGGAATTCCACCTGAAAATCAAACATACTCGGGCGTATCTTCCGCAAATGAGTAATGCCATCTATCAGATTGGCAACTATAGATTTCTCCTTGGTCAAGCGATAGTTGTGTTAGTTATGCTGAATACATGACACAGCCAGTGGAGGCATGCAGTAGCGAGTTGCACAGTGTTTGTGAGCAAAAGTTGTTTGAGGTGAGGACCACTGGTTAATTTATTCAGTTAAAGAATTTATTAGTCGTCTCTTGGTATTCTCTATCAGAAAATGTAATTCAATCAGTCGAGTCGCCTTCCAACAATTGTAAAATGTGATAATTGTCATGGAGAATGCGTTGTTCTCAATGAAAATCGTCAGTCCTTCGTTGCATTCAGTGACATTGTTCCAATTGTGCTCTTGAACTGCTTCGAACGCCAATAGACTCAGTGATAAATCATTGATTTGTGATTAATTATGAGTGATGGGGATATGGATTGCAATTGATTTCTTGCCAGCACCGGGACAGATGTTGGAAAATTAAATTTTTAACGATATGCTGATTGCTAGGAGTGCACAGGGTGCAAACCCTGTTAATAATCGTGGTCTGTGCTGCATATCTTCTTCGAATTTACAGAGCATTAAGTCCACTGTTGCGAGACATGGTAATTACTATCATTGTTACAAAGAGACTGGTGTACGTGGAAAATACAAAGAGAAAATTTTACGATATCGGATCCTTGAAAACCGGTGAGTACATGTGGATTAGTCTGGAATGCAAGTGTGGAAAATGATAATTAGGCGTGAGGGTTCTAGAAGGAATGCCTTTCAATGCCCGATAACTCGGGATTGGCTGAGTGAAATTTTGCGTTGTTATTGTCATTTTTGAGGTATTTTTTCAGGCTTCAAAATGATCCCTCATTTACCAAAATTGCGTCGTTTGGTCGCGAGATATTGCCCACCTTAGCCCACCTGTCCCTGTCGAGAAATCATGGCTAGCGACATCTTTGTTCAACATTTCTGTCCTTTTTTGTTTAATTGATTCGAAAATATCACTGGTACATAACAAAAATTTTCACGTGATGATATCAAGTCTTTCGGCTTGATATTGATCTGGTGATATCTAATCGTACTCATCGACTAATGAAAATTAATTCTCAAAGGGCGACTCGTGTTTGATGTCCCCCAAAAATTGTTTGTTCTATTTATAATCATATTTTTGTCGAGAAGCCCGTCATTTTCCCTGTATTATTTTCCCGTTTCGATTGAATTATTTTTACCAATTGGCACGAACTCCAAGACAACACGTGAGGCATCTTATCCGGTGGAAAAACAATTTCTTACATGAAGTCAGTGGTGAAGTCGTAAAACTCCTCAACCAAATTTTGACTGCTCAATTAATCTGTTTTTAATTAATATCTCGGAATTGAAGGCTGATATCAATATTTTTGTTGACCTTGACCTTCTTTAGAGGTCACAATTAGAATTTTATTTTTAACAACGCGAATTCTCAATGGATTTAAAATAAAAATTATTGCTATGACCTTCTTCGAACTCGGTCAAAAGGACATTTACGCAATTTTTTTTTATCGATCATTTGTTCAACTTCGAATGTTTTTTAGTTACTGTGAATAAACGATTTGCGAAAAGTTAGAAAATGAAAAAAAAAATTGAAAGTCCAATAATAATTTCCTTCGCATTCGAAGGAAATGAGTCAATGCTGTCGATTCATTAGCGAGCAGTAGAAAATCGAAGAAAAAAATTGTTACATAATCAGAGGATATATACGGACTGGTTAAAAATTGTATTTTCGGACTTCGCGGATGATATTGGGTTGACAAAAAACGAACAATGAGGCACGTAAAGTTGATGAATGTCAGTCCTTCGATTCTGACGCAAAAAAAGAAAATAATTCCAACTCAGGTGGAGTCAAATTGTTTTGCCGTTTCGCTACTGAATTTGGTGAGTGCACAGGTGGCACAATTCACCAGCTGGAACGTGCTCATCTGCACGAACAGTATCAGTGACGCAGGCAGACCATGAAATTCCGTGAGAAACCGGCAAATCCTTCCAGGCCACTCCAGTGTCGAGGAATTTTTTGGGCCAGAAGGTACAGAACAGTGAAAAAATTTGTTACATAAATACAGACGTCCGGTCGCGATTTACAATGTTTCTTGGGGCCTCTGGGTTCACAGTGTCTGAAAAACCATTTTTTTTTTTCGTTTAAAATAAAGAAACAATTAAAAGCCTTCAATTCGATCGATTTCAGTGCTTCCTTAAGGACCATCTTCGCGAGATTTTTCAAGAATTTGTTGCCTAGATTCTCCAGAATTCCCCAGATTTCACAATTTTTTGTCGTTTTTCTTTCTTGGGGGAATTACACACGTGAAAAAATAGGAAAAATTATAATTTTGGAATGAAAGAAACCGCCTAATCTCTTATTAGGCGATAATTAGGTGTGATTAGTGACGAATGCCGATAAGAATATAATTATCGAAGTATAATTACCGTCTCAACTGCCTAGACATTTTTGTCGATGTAGACAATATGGCGGTCGAATGCACTTATGAAAAAAAAACAATTGTTATTCCTAATACACACACAGCGCACACTTGAGACCTAATTATCGCCTAATAAACGACCTCGGTGGTTATTTTCATTCCGAAATTGTAATTTTTCATGGTTTCTTGGGTGTGTAATTACCCAAGAACAAAACGACAAAAAACTGTGAAATCTGGGGAATTCAGGGGGACCTAGGGAAAAGAATAGCAAAAAAATCTCCAGAAGATGGCCCCTAGGACACGAAAAATAGAAAAAAATCAAATAGAAGTAGGACATCCCATCGCATGTGACATTTTTACCTAAAAGAGGGAATTTATGTAGCGTTCCACATGCTTGTGACGTCACAGGAAATGATTGAGTGGGTTTTGACATGGGATCCCAGATTACCCTCAAATCGTTTTACCTTTTCGCTACTGAATTTACTGAAACGTGATCATCTGCACACAGTATCAGTGACGCAAGCAGTCCATGCAATTCTCCGTGAAATCGGTAACCCCGAGAATGTGTCGAGGAATTTTCACGTGGACGAGAAGTTACAGATGAAAGAAAAAAAGTTGTTACGTAAATACAGACGTCCGGACTCTGTTGAAAAATCTTTTTCGGGAGCTCCGGGATCATATCGCCTTGACACAAAATAAAAACCGCAAATCTTCACTCCAATTTCACTAAAAAAATGAAAAAAAACTTCCTCCCCTCGGGTCGGGAATTAGACAAAAATAAAACATCCTAAAATCGTTTTACCCTTTGGCCCTTGAATTTAGTGAGGTTACAGGTGGCACGTCTCACCTGCTGATCTCCACAGGCAGTATCAGTGACGCGAGCAGTCCATGAAATTCCGTGAGAAATCGGTAGATCGTTCTAGGCCAGACGATTGTCAAGAGATATTTGGCTGGACCAGAAGCTACAGAACAAACAGGAAACAATTATTACATAAACACCTAAAAACCTGAAGAAATAAATCTTTCTTTGGAACTTCAGGGATCACATCGTCTGGACATAAAATTAAAACTGTAAACATCGATTGGATCCTAAACTGGAACTGGAGAGTCTTTCTCCCTTCGTCTCGGAAAGTTGAAAAAAAATTAGACAGCAGTAAAACGTCCTCACACCGTTTCGGCCTGCAGGTGGCAGGAGTCACCTGTTGAAACCCGTTCATCTGCACCGACAGTATCAGTGAC